>CAUYPK010030733.1:0-10430 GCA_963574355.1 Loris lydekkerianus
GCCTTAAAGAAAGATGGAGACTTTATCTCTGTGTTTACATGGATGGAGCTGGAACATGTTATTCTTAGTAAAGTATCCCAAGAATGGAAGAAAAAGTATCCAATGTACTCACTCCTACTATGAAACTAATTTAGGGCTTTCACACGAATGCTGTAACTCATTTGCAACCTAGGAATAGGGGGAAGGGGGAAAGGGAGGGGAGGGAGGGGGGAGGAGGGTGGAAGGAGGAGTATTGGTGAGAATACATTTGTGGTGCATCTTACAATGCTATATGTGAAACTTAGTAAATGTAGAATGTAAATGTCTCAACACAATAACTGTGAAATTGCCAGGAAGGCTATGTTAACCAGTGTGATATAAACGTGTCAACCGGTCTGTGAAACTAATGTATGATGCCCCATGATCATACCATTGTACATAGCTATGATTTAATTAAAAAAAAAAAAAAAGAAAGAAAAAAAAATGCAATTTTTCTTTTTTTCTGTGTGTGGTTTGAAGGATTTTATTTTATTTTTCACTTTAACTTTTTTTTTTTTTATTAAATCATAACTGTGTACATTAAAAAAAAAACTGATAGCAAAGCATTATGTCGTTTTTTACTTATAACATGTACCAAAAAATTTAAATGCTGCTAAATTCCAGTGCTGGCAAGAGTGAGGAGAAAAAGTGATTGTAAATTGGTCTCATAATAGTACTGAGTACAATCTTTGAAATGCAGTTTATCAGTATTTAGGAAACCATTCAAATGTCTAATTCCTTCTGGGCCTCAAATCTTTTCTATCCTCCTATAAATTTATCCAATAGATATACTGGCATTTCCACAAAAGAAAGTTTGCTGCAGCACTTTTTGAAATTAAAAAAAGACAAGAAACAAATATACTTTCAGAAGGATACAATGGAATTCCCTAATGTTATTTAAAATGAGATAGATTTATTGTGCTTCAAAACATAAGGGTAAATGTAAAATGCAAGACATACAATAAATATAATAATCCATTTGTATGAACTTTAAAAATAAAGGTATCATGAAGACTATGAGAAATTGTTAATGGTCTAATTTTTTAGGGTTAAGAAGGCTTATTTGCATTTTATATTTTTCTGTACTATTGTAAGTTTTCTTTCTATTTATTTTTAAAGATAAATAACATTAAATGTTTTCAATGAATATTTAATAAAATGGAAAAAAATGCTCAGAAGCAAGAGATAAAGCAATGTCTATATGATTGCTATTTATTTTTGTAGACATATAAATTACTACCATATAAAATAAGTTGAAAATATACTAAAAGGTCAACTGTGTTTATTGCTAGGTGATGGGATTATAGCTCATTTTCATAATCCTTTTTATGTTTGTCTATATTTTTCAACATCTTAAAATGAAGAGTACAAACTTTTAATACCAAAAATAAAAAATAAATTATTAAAAATAGAGATGAGCGAGATGGTCGCCATCCCAAGTAAGATTCTAAACCTCACTGACACAAAAATCTACCCTAGAAAGTTCTGCAGACAGCTCTAGTTCAGGTCATTCCATGGAGCTCCTCCAGCAAAGGATGGTATTGTTATGTCTGAGACAGGGAAGGGACTGTAGGTGAAATAAAAATAAAGTGCCACTTCCATCCCTGGCCAGGTAGAAAAAGGGATGACACCAAGCCAATGCGAGCACCAAAAGACATAGAACTGTGCAACTGGGTCACAATACTCCCAGAAAGATGTTACCAACATTAAACAAATCCAGCTGAGGGAATGTGAAATGCCACCAGAAAAGAAACGATTTCTACTTGTGCCTACAGATACAATGGCACTCCTCTATTTCCTCATCTGTATAATGAAAATCATAATTACACTCAGTTTCAGGTTGGGAAAGACTTCTAAATCACTACCATCTTGACAGCAATTCGAATGGGACAGAGACAGGGAAGGCCAGCACGCAGAGTGGTTGCAGTCAGAATACAATTTTCTTTTTAGGAAAAAATATAGTGTTTGTTTAGTAGCACCGTATAGTAGAAAGAACCAATCCTTTAGCACTAACTCACATCCCAGGTATACCTACTGTGAGCTTGGAGTGTTGGAAAGCTGTTTAATATTTCTAAACTCTACTTACTGTGTTTATAAAATAGGAACAATAACATCTACATGGCCAACTGCATGTGAGCACTGGCAAAATGAATATAAAACTCACGTTACAGAGCCCAATAATGGGAAGTATTCAGGAAGTACTAACTCTCCTTACATTTTGATGAAAAGAAGTGTACATTTCAGGTTGGTTCCAATGGCTCGCGCCTATAATCTCAGCACTCTGGGAAGCCGAGGTGGGTGAGTTGACTGAGCTCAGGAGTTGGAGACAAGTCTGAGCAAGAGTGAGACCCCGTCTTTAAAAATAGCCGGGTGTTGTGCTACACCTATAGTCTCAGCTACTTGGGAGGCTAAGGCTAGAGGATCACTCGAGCCCAAGAGTTTGAGGTTGCTGTGAGCTGTGATGCCACAGCTCTCTACCAAGGGCAACAAAGTGAGACTCTGTCCCAGCAAAAAAAAAAAAAAGAAGTGCACGTTTCACATCAAGTCACAGATCAGAAGGTGCTCTAGTCAGTGCCGGGCAATGACCAGTAAGGGGACACCTACTATGGGAACAACATAAGGACAGCACAGATTGGTGAAAGAGACAGAAAACTTGAGAGCTTACCATGCCACTTGGCCCACCCTCCTTTCTCCAAGCCAATTTTTCTCTAGCAAGATCATTTAAAAACTCACTTCCTTTAGGCATGAAATCTCTCTGTACATTTCTTTCCAATTTCCTGTGAATCTATAATTGTTTCAAAAAAAAAAAAACTCTGAAAAATCTTCCCTTAGTGTTCTATTTTAGTTTTGCCTCATACTTGACTCAAAATGTTCTTCCTGCATCGTTCTTTCTTACCGCAACGTAAAGCCATTTCCTCTTTTCTCAGCCCTCTAGAGAGTACAGTCCATAACCTCCTCAAATATTTGCAAATGCTGCTCTGTCATCCTGTATTCTTCCCTCTTCCAGAATAAACAGCTTGAATCCTATAAACCTTCCTAATCCATCTTTTTCTTTTCTAACTTTAGGATTTTTTTGTTATTTTAAGGATTCTTTTCTGAATGGAACTTTACTCTTTAAGGCAGTGGAAGAGATCTTTTGATGGTGACTGCTTTTATTAATAAAAATTACTGGCAAAGCCTTTTTTGCAGGGTTGATTATCAAAATTCGCCCAGAAGCTTTCTGAAAATTATAGTTAAATCTTAAATAGCAGCAAAAAAGAGATCTGCCAGTCTACACCAAGGTCACCTAAGGGGCAGATTGGAAAAAGAAAGGTCATCAAGTGTCACAAACCAAGAACCAGTGTTCCTGGAAAGCCCAAGGTGACCTGGGAAGTGTCAAAACTGCCTCTTCCTTGCTAGAGATTTCCAGGACTCTGGGGGAAAAAAGTAACCTAGACTTCGGATATTTCATCAGGAGTTTTCATTTCAACTACTGAAGAAATACAGAATCTAGCTAATCAAGAACAAAGGTCACAAAACTCAAAGAATTGTGTCTCTGTCTTAACAATAAAAACGGTGTTCCCATAGTCTACATAAAACCAGATGCAAAAAAATTAAAATATTAATAAGGAGAACAATTGTATGGTATGTATTTATAAGACATTCCCACTGTGTGTTAGCTGGCAGATCTCTCTTTTGCTGCTCTTTTCTGCTGCTATTTCATAGTATTGTGGTGCTTTGATGAGAAAATTACCATCATCGTCAATGAATCCTTTGGGAATACCGTGCAGGTACGAGCACAGCTACATCTGCACTCTGCTCTTCTCCGCATATTGAGAATGATACATCCGGCCCTCTCAGGAGGGCTATAACCACACCTTCTCAGAATCCATCACTGTCAGCCAGGCCTCATACCTCATTGATCGCAATTTCAGCAACTTCACTTATAAGTGCTGCTTCCAGCACAACCCATCAGCTTTTGACATGTCGCACAAATCAAGAGCTCTGCTGAAGTGTAACAAAATTCCCTTTACCCAACCCCTTGGCACTCTTACAGACACCTTTCCTGTCACTGTCCTCAGGCCACTCGCTCTGTGATGGGGTCTGGGCATCCTTTATCAGTCACTTTCTCAGACGACCAGCTGAGTTGCAAGAAGCAGGCCTTCACGGCCCCAGGACAGACTGTCCTATAGGACCCTGTGACTCACAGCAGATCTGTCTCCAAATCTCAAAATTGACCCTGAAGCTAAACGTCAGGTCTAGAAAAACTACAAGCTTTCCTGTTAGGCATTAATCCTTTAATTCTATTATATCTGCCGGGTGCCTTAAGATTCACCCTTTCACACTTTATATCAGTCAACCTGCGAAATGTTCCCAAGGGATAAGCAAACATACTATCATCACTGTTTTACAAATGAGGAAATGGGAAACAATTGGAACGTTTTAGTGACTTCAACTAAAAATGAGAGGTAAAGGGGTATGCCAACAAAGACCCCTGTCATTCTGCTCCAAGAACTGTGGTCTCCCAACATTTCTGACTTTTTAGTTGGTGGCATATGTTCATAGGTCTGTGAACACTTCTCTTGCCCCAGATATTAATACCACAAGGTCTGTTCACTGGTGCCTCAAAACCACAACATCTGGTCATCAATGAACAGAGCCTGGTTTTACTCCATTGAAGATTTCTGGATGTGTGTAGAGTTTAATGAGATAATACCCTTTATTTTTATAGTGGATTACTAATAACATAGTGACTTTATGGAATTTCAAAAAAAGAGTCACCAATTCCCAAAGGAGAGTTTCCTAAAGGTGTTCGTTAAAATTCCTGACCTCTTAATACGCTAACATTGCCTCCAGGAGAACCTGACAGCCTAAGGCCATTTCCTACCATGTGCCTGTTTCACAATCAAGGGCAACTCAGAACAACGGATAGAATGAGACAGGAAGAAGGTCACACCCTTCACACTGACAGGAATGGAGAATAATTACCGTATATACTTCAGTATATACGGTAAAAAAAAAAATCAGCCCTTAGCACCAGCGAAATAGTTTTGTCCTTTTCAAAATGGCAAAGCTGTGGCTAACACAGTGGCTCACGCCTGTAATCCCAGGACTCTGTCTGGGAGGCCATGCTGGGAGGCTTGCTTGAGCTCAAGAGCTCAAGACCAGGGTGAACAAGAGCAAGACCCCATTGCTACTAAAATCAGAAAAACTCAATGGGCATTGTGGCAGGTGGCTGTAGCCTCAGCTACTGGGGAATATGAGGCAGAAGGATCACTTGAATACAGAAGTTTGAGATTGCTGTGAGCTAGATTCACACCACAGCACTCTAGCCCAGATGACAGAGCTAGACTCTCTCTCTGTCTCAAAAAAAAAAAGTAAAGTTGAATGAGACAGCAGACGTCACACACGAAGCACTATGCAGGGCAGCCCTCAGGGACCACTTGGTCTATATAGCCCCTCACAGGCCTCACCCCTTTAATCTAAAAATCCCTAAGGTCTCAGCAAACTCCTTTACATAGAGATCAAGTCTGATGACAGCATTACAATGTTATCTGATCGTCATACGAGGTTACTTTAATTCAAGGCCTTTTAGTTTCCACTAGTACTTTTAAGTCTCTTACTTCACTTGACCTCATAATTAGTGCTACCTAAGATTTAAAGGTGAGGAAACTAAGGTCCAGAGAAAGTGTCACTTCCAAACCTACAGGAAAAGCTGAGGACGCTGGAACACACAGCTTCTCTCAGCTGGAAGCTGACTCCTAATCTTTCCCTCACAGTTGACATGCTATCTTAGAGCTGAATTGCACTGTAAAAATGTGAAACTTACCGATTTGCTTACAAATCTCTCAAGTTCCTCTACAACTCCCGCCTAACTCCCTAACGTCAGCCACGGGAATGTGTGTTCTGGGCAGTGTGTGTTCGTGGCACACACACTCCCGTGTAGTTTAGCAGATACTCTCCAACAAAGTGCGTATCTATCAGGATCTAGTCAAAAAAACAGAAGCCACCAGTTACTTTAACAGAGAACTCAATGTAAAGAAGAGCTCATTGCTATGAGAGTACTAAAAGACATAAAAGAAACCCTGAGATGTCAGAGAAGAAGTAACAGTGGCCACCAGCCCTAGGGCTGGGAGCACAGAAAACAGAGGTGAGCGAGGAGCCTCAGAGCTGGACCCAGACCCCCAGTGAGGAGGTAGCCCCCAACTGGAGACGTGCCTCTGAGGGGTATGATGCAACTGCTTCTGGGAATGCTGGGGGAACGTCAGAATCAATCACTGAAAACAAACCACTTCTGCCCAATGAAAAACAGCAGCTGAGCAGAGGATTTTTTAGGGCGGTTAAAGTACTTTGTGTGACAGGATAATGGGGGATACATGATGCTGTCTTCTGAAAGTATCCCCCCAATGCACCCACTGGAAACACAATCTCCAATGCAACAGTGTTGCAAAGTGGGGCTTTATGGGTGTTTAGATCCTGGGTACACTACCATTTTAAAAAGGCTCACTCTCTCTTGCTTTTCTGTTTCTCTCCTGAGGATGCAATGCTCAGAGCACCATCTTGGAAGCAGAGGGCGACCTGGCCCTTAGCAGACACCAAACCTGCCAGCACCTCGATCTTAGCCCTCCCAGCCTCCAGAAATTCGAGAAATAAGTTTCTGTGTTTTATTATAAATTACCCAGCGTTGGGTATTTTGTTAGAGCAGCACAAAATAGACTAAGACACATGGTGTTACAAATTTGTACAAACGCACAGAATGCACAAACCCTAGCATAAACCGTGGATGGTGGGTGATAATGACATGATGCTGGTTCATTAATTGTAACAAACGCACCTTTCCTGGGGGAGACGCGGACGATAAGGGAGGCGGGCTATCCACGGGAGGCAGAGGGGATACTGGATTTCTCTGTACCTTCCATTTACTTTGCTGTGAACCTAAAATCACTCTTAAAAAAAAAAAAATAAGTTCTATTTAGGAAAAAAAAAAAAAAAAGAGCAGAAACCCCACTGCTGGAGGGGACACGTTCAGGAAAGAGGGCAAACAGAATGTAAGTATGTTCAGTCCCCCTCCTCTGGCCAGGCGGCCTTCCTCTAGTCCCTCTGACTGCAGGGAAGGAGCTGGCAAAGAAGCCTCAGTTCCACATTCACAGACAAAAACTGAAGGGTATGTTTGGAGCTGAGAGATGACGGCTTAATAATCAGCACAGAGTGCCTTCACGTGTTCAGAATCTTCAATCTGGGGGTGCTCCTGCTGACTAGGCAACTAGCTTCACTTGATTTTTGCAGCACAGCCTAATACAGAATTGGTTGGTGGCAGATACATAAGAAACTAAAGACATAAGATCCTGACTGACCAAGACATTTATTTTTTCCCTAGCCCATTCAAAACCTTCTGCTGTCTGTACATGGCCTGGGAACACCTGCATTCCCAAGAATGTGCTGCTCATCAGGCAGCCTCGCTGTATAAAAAGAACCTAAGCAGCACTGGAGACACACTGCAGATCCTGACTTGATCACTTACCAGCTGTGAGAGACCAGGCTCATTGGTTTACCTCTCTGAGTCAGTTTCCTAATTATGTCACCGAGACCATATGGCTTTTTAAAGAATTAAAGGAACACTGGAATAAAGGGCTCGGCATGTTTGCAAGCAAATGCTGGCTTCCTTCTCTTTGTGTGTGAAAAATAACACGTCCAAAGGTTCAAGTGCCATTAATAATTAGCTTTTCTTTTTTGAGGTCTTCGCCTTGTACTTCCAGTTGGTCCATGTTCACGGCTGGTCCAAGAATTGCTAGTGCTTCCATGAGAACATCCCCTAACTTGAACAGCTCACAGGATTAGGATCAAAGAGCATCTCAAATAAGAAGACTCAGAGAGTGAACTCTGAAGCCAGCAAAGGCAAAACACAGCTTACTTTTAAGACGTAAACAGGAGAACACAGAAGAAAATATTCACTTGGTTCTTAATAAGGAAACGTGCCTTCCCTCATGAGGACCATTTAGTTTTCTTAGTGCGATGTTGTGTTGCCCAAGCAGTGGATACAGATCCATGTTATTTTTTAAAAGATTAGTGTGCTCTTGATTGATTCTATTCTTGCCTGGCCACAACCCCAAGCGGCATCATTAGAAAGCACATTGAGTGGACATAATGTGTTACACTCTCAAAGGTCTTTGATAGGAGCATTTATGAGAAATAACCAAATCCTCAAGTAAATATCAGAGCTCAATTAAATTTTTTAAATGAAGGTCATTTCCATTTAAAGCTCAGTAGTGGATTCAATCAATAAGGCATTTTTCTGGGAGCAAAAGCTCATAGGGGGAGTTAAATGAGTTCTTATTTAAAGACGTGCAGAGAAGGACCATAAAATGCTAGTAATTATGGTGTGATTACTGCAAGAAAAGGGTATTTTACAGTGAAAACATTTTTTTGAAAAGCAAAAGTCAACTTTTTCTTTGTCCCCTTTAGGAACTGAACAAAATGAAATTACAAGAGGTTAAGAGTTATACAGGACTTCTATCATCCAACACCCCAACCTTGTTGTATCCCTGACAAAGAGTTCTTAGCCCATGATTCAAAGTGTGGCCCCCAGACCAAGAGCACAGGCATCATCTGGGAGACATTAAAATTCAGAGTCTCAGGCCCAATTTCAGGCCAACTAATCAGATTCTGCATTTTAACAAAAAATGCTCCCATTGTTCCCCTGCACGGTGTTGTTTGAGAAGTCGGCTATTCTGAGCCCCAGCGCCTCTCAAAGTGTGGTCTCCAAACCAACAGCCTCAGCCTCACCAGAAAAACCATTAGAAATGCAAGCTCTGCCCCAGCCCTACTGAATCAACAACTCTGAGTGTGGGACCTGGTGATCTGGGCTTTAGCAAGCCCTCCAAGGCAATTCTGCTGCATGCTGAAGCTTGAGAACCACTGCAGTACCCTGGACCTGCACAGACTGGCCTTACAGAATGAAGGAATTCTTTAAATCCATCCACTGCTGAGTGCGCTCAGCGTCCTAAGAAAATTCTGCCTTTGGACTAAGCCCAAATATCTCTCAAGAGCTCTACCAACTAGGCTTTTTCTACCAAGAAAAATAAAAACAACAAATCTCAAACTTTCTTCCATATGACAATCCTACAGTATTCAAAAACAGTTATAACATTTTATATCTTCTTTTCTTCAGGTAAAATGTCTACATAGAGACAAAGACATAAATATCGATTTTTAATTTACATTTAGAATATAGAAAGAAGTAATACAGCAAAATACATGGTGATATGATATTAAAATATCTATTACCATTAATTTTATTGGGTATGATAATGGCCGAGTAACAATGTTAAAATAAAATAAATCCTTTTTAAAGAGAGATGTGTGTGTGTGTGTGTGTTTTACGTACAAAACCTCATATCAACTCAAAGAATAGAATTATCACCTTTCTCATCCTAGAAGTCAAATGCCCACAATCAGGAGTTTTCAGCAATCCCATTATTCATTGGGCATATCATCATTCCAATCCCCCAAGCACTGTATCAATAAGAATATTATTGCTTATCTTTTTGTTACATGAATTTTTTTTCTTTCTAAAAATGCCATTCTTTGAAAGATGACTTGGGTCTCTCAACTGTTTCTCTACTGGAGTCTCCACTCTTGTCTCAGCTGGACCGCAGCCTGGAGCAACACTTGTCTATCTGGACGAGAACTTCAGAGAAGATTGACTTAGCTCTACTTTTTCCACAATCATCACTTTTTCCCTGTAATTTCTTTCCAGACAGAAAAATTAGCTCAATGACATCTCTAATTGTATGAAAAATAACTTAGCATGCCTTATTAAACATCATTTGAAATGAAACTAATGGAAATCACCAGCATTATAAGCCTACCACAGTTCGTTAAACTGCATGATATTATCATATCACATTAGGAAAACTGGAACTGTGATTTAGGGTCCTTTGAGATTTCCTTTCATTTAAAACATACACCTGCAACTACAGGTTACAAACCACGGACTACAGAAAACACACGAACTCAGAGTTCAACTTTAAATGCAGTTCAGGGGCATATCCCCTGGGGAAGGTAAGTTTCTTTGCAGAAGCAACCAGTACTGCGCCTGGTACGGAACAGGTAGAACACCCAGCACCACGCCTGGCACGGGACAGTTGAGATACCCGGCACCATGCCTGGCACGGGACAGGACACCCAGCACTGAGCCTGCCACCGAACAGGTGGGACACCCAGCACCATGCCTGGCACGGAACAGGTGAGATACCCAGCACCAAGCCTGCCACATAACAGGTGGGACACTCAGCACTGACCCTGCCACAGAACAGGTGGGACACCCAGCACTGAGTCTGCCACAGAACAGGTGGGACACCCAGCACTGAGTCTCCACAGAACAGGTGGGACACCCAGCACTGAATCTCCACAGAACAGGTGGGACACCCAGC
>CAUYPK010030734.1:0-10975 GCA_963574355.1 Loris lydekkerianus
CAGAGGTATTCGATTTGAGATGAGGTCAGTAGAGTGGGTCCTAGTCCAATGTGACTGGGGGAAAGGGGGGGAGGTAGGGAGGAGGAGGGGGGAGGGAGGGGGATTGGTGAGAACACACTTGCAGCGCATCTTACAAGGGTATATGTGAAACTTAGTAAATGTGGAATGTAAATGTCTTAACACAATAACTGGGAAATTGCCAGGAAGGCTGTGTTAACCAGTGTGATGTAAATTGTCAACCAGTCTGTGAAACTAGTATATGATGCCCCATGATCATATCAATGTACACAGCTATGATTTAATTAAAAAAAAAAAAAAGAAAGAAAGAAAGAAAAGAAAAGAAAAGAGGAGACAACAAGGTAGAAACACAGGAGGGGGCACTGTGTGCTGAGGAGGCAGCTACAAGCCGAGAGATGGTGCGTATCTCCAACAACAGCAGAGCCTAGAGAGAGTCATGGAACAGATTCTCCCCTCGGACCATCAGAGAGCTCTGTCCTGCCTACACCTGATCTCAGACCTCCAACCAACTTCCAGAACCATGAGAGAGTATATTTCTGTTTGCTTGGGGTTTTTTTGAACACTCAGTTTGTGATAGTTTCTTATGGCAATCCTAAACTGATACGGATGGAAAAATCACCACATGTTTCAAATGGTTTAAATATTTGCTTTATTCAAAAACACTGAAATTATAACATTTTATAGAAGAGTCAAAAGAACAAGGATCTATCACTAAATTTTCTATGTAAAATGCAGGAAAAAAAATAGAGGTATTACCAAATCTGACAAGAAAGGATTGTTTCTGATAAATTTGATCACAAAGACTGCACTAAATTTTTATCCCAAGAGGCATATTGAAAAGGATTTAGTTTTTGTAAACATGATCTATAGGAAATAAAATCAACTAGGAAGTTGGAAAGAAATAAAAAGTACTTATCTAGGATATGTTTTTTTCATTTGATTTTGCATTGATTTATCTTAAGATTTTTGGTTGGAGACATCACATTAATTCATTAATTCACTCAGTATTTAAAAGTCTACTCATAAATCATTTCTTAAGAATACATTTATGATGTTTTAGACATGCTTTGTTCTTATTTGTCCTCTTAACCTGTGCTTTCACCAAGTAGAATTATCAGTATCTAGCTGATACCGGTAGTATCACAGTAGTCAACGTGATAGCATCTCTAGAGCAGTGATTTCAACCCGTGTCCCACAGCACACTGCTGTGGCCATGAGCGGATCTCGGGTGTGTCATGAAAACTTTTACAGCTCATTAATTAAGTTATTTTAATTCTGAAGAAGTTCAGGGTAGCACCTGTGGCTCAAAGGAGTAGGGCACCAACCCTATATACTGGAGGTGGTGTGTTCAAACCCGGCCCTGGGCAAAAACTTCAAAAAAAGAAAAAAAAAAAAAGAAGAAGAAGAAGTTTAAAGCACAGTAAATATATTCTTTTTTAAATTTTTTTTTTTTTGGGGGGGGAGGATCAACATAATTTAAGTGTGCCATGGAAGTTTAACTACAGGCTCAAGTGTGCCATGAGGTAAAAAAAAAAAAAAAAAAGGTTGAAAAACACTGCTTTAAAGACACTATGTCAGTTACAAGGATTTTAGTTTTAAAACAAAATGGCTCACTCATTCAAATAATATAGTTCTATTATGGTAACATCAAATGGAGTCTAGTATCCTGAAAGAATATAATTTTGAAGTGAAATTAGAAAGGCCTCACAACTTATAGCTTGTCTTATTGATTTAACTTGAAATTTGGAGCTTTGGGGATCTATTATGATAAAGGTATGAATTCTTGATATTCCCTAATGAGAAACCTTATAATAATGGAGGCTATACATTATTGAGTCAATATTTTTAGTGCTAAAGAATTTTAGAAACTTTAAAAACAACTCTGTAAAATAATTAGACAAAAGTCATATATCAGATGGTTGAAATAAGAGGTTGTTGTCACAAAATAATGCAACAATAGACATGTAAGTAGAAAGTTATGTCATTGATAAAATTTCTGGCAATTTATCAGGAAGAGATAATCATACATATTCAGTGGTTCTCAAATATTTTCTTTCTTTTTTTTTAAAGAAACACAAACAAATTAATTTTGCAGGTTTCGAAGATATAATCTTAAGATGTCTTCAAGTACTGATTTCAAATTTTATTAATTTCAATATCAATGAAAATACATTCTATTGTGTGTTATATCACTTTTATTATAAAAGAACTCTAATTTATTTCTATGAAGCAGCTGAATTAATTATTGAGCAAGAAAACTGAGTGGACATTAGTGCTACCCATATCAGGGTCTCCTCCCTTTTGAGGGTAGTAAAAACGTTGTATTTCACTTCCTAGTCCCCTAAGTAATCAGGGCCAGGTGACAGACTCTTAGTGATCAACAGAAATAACGTGTATCACTCCTACATCCGATAATGAAAACCCCCTTTACAACCTTCCACCACATCTTCCCCTTTGGTGGTGAGTGTGGAAGTGACACACGCAGGTCATGAAACCACACAAAAAGGACAGGTCAGTGAGCAGGAGGTGAGTGGATAGACTGGGAAGAACCCAAAACAAAGCAAAATTTGGGTGCATTTAAGAAAGAAAATTTCATAAGCTACCGAGATCTTGAGTTGGTGTGTAAGCGCAGAAGCACAGACTAACTAATAAAATACCCTAATGTATAATGCTTGTGTGTTTTCACCTGCTTCAATCCTTGTCAACACAGCAAAGCTTTGGAGAAAGTGGCCACAACTGCACAGCTAACAGCACACCTGCTGACAGGCGTAGGCTGGTACCTTCCTGTGGTCCACTCAGAACATGAGCAGCTTCACATCAGAGTGTTACTGGTTTGTGATTTTGCTCCTCCAGCCCTGTTCTGATCCCCTTTCACCATCATAATCCTTCTCTCCTCCATTGTACCAATGAAGTGTCTGGAATGGTTGATAGGACCCTGAGTGATGTGATGGGAAGCATTCTAGCTCTTAGCCTATTAAAGGCAACTTTGTGGGGGCCTGGAGGATCTTCAGTCTGGAGCACCTTGTCACAAGCGGACCACTATATGTCAAAGGCTGAAGCTGAAGAACCAAGGTGAAGGCAGAAGCTGAGGAACCAAGGTGAAGAAAAACCAGCACAAGTCACCTTGATCCTAATCTGTCAGAGTTCTTGTTTTTAGTTTTTTTTTCTAAAGTAGGTGTAATTACAAACTTCTATTTGTATAGGTAATAAAGGGAAACCATTTTGAGAGCTACGTTTGAAGCATGCTATGGAATCAAATAAGCCTAGATTTGAACTTTAGCTGGGGCACACGCAAGCTACTAAATGTCACCAAGCCACACTAAAATTTCTGTAAAATGGAGACAATAATGTTACCATTGTACAAAAGTGTATTTATTATATTGCATTCATTATCATTATAGTGTACCAGTGACCAGTATCAAGTGAGAGGAATAATAACTGTTCCCATCTGTGCTACTCTGCTAACTGCTCCCATTTCTTGCATGCGGGTAGTTCCATTCCTGGGCTGGTGCTTCCACATAGGGGATGTTGTACAATCCATGACCTGTGAAGCAGGACTCATCTTTATGTGCATTTCACAGATGCACAACCAGAGGCTGAGAAGGTTAAATAACTTGTTCAAGTCATTGAACTAGTGAGTTTGAAGCCAATGCTCTAACTTCTGCAATCTGACTTCCAACTCAACAACTTAATCACTTTAAGACACTACCAGCCTCATTGGCTCAAAACTGCAGGTGGCACCTGTGGTTCAGTGGTTAGGGTGCCAGCCACAGACACCCAGGCTGGCAGGTTCGAACCCCGCCTGGGCCAACTAACCAGCAATGACAACTGCAACAAAAAAATAGCCGGGCATTGTGATGGGCACCTGTAGCCCTAGCCACTTGGGAGGCTGAGGCTAGAGAATACCTTAAGCCCAAGAGTTTGAGGTTGCTGTGAGCTGTGATGCCATGGCACTCTACCAAGGGCAACATAGTGAGACTCTGTCTCAAAAAAAAAAAAAAAAAAAAAAACCTGCCTAATACAGTGCACAGCACATGTTAGATGCAATTACCTCTATTAACAACTGCAAGGATCACTTGGACTGAGGGCAGCTCACCACACTCAACAAAGATCACAGCTTGGACAAGGATACCAGCTTTGGCTTGGCCTTCACACACTTGGCAGCTATAGTCTAGCATGGCAATGCTGTTGAGCCTTGATGTCCCTGCCCCAGGGAGGAGGCGGAGGGAGTTCACACCTCCCTTTCTGCATACACGCAAAAAATAACCCAGAAGGATGCAGAAGACAGGAGACTGGTTACTTTTGGAGGTTAGACAGTATGTTTTCCCCTCTTCCTTACTATAAGCCAAGGTCATTAGTTGGAAGAATGATTAAAATAACTAAATGCCAGAGCTGAATTACAGAAATGACCTGATCCAGCAAGAAAAACTGGAACCCTAAGGCGCAAAGTATAATTTCCTAATGCTTCTCCTCAGATCATTTGAAGTGACCTCCTCTTTGAATCTTGCCTGAGAATCCTGCCTCCTAGAAGCATTTTGTGATGTGATGGATGGAGGATGCCGTATAAAAATAAATGGGATGGCACTTCCTCCTATTATCTATGATTCCTTGATCTTCCAACAGAGTTTTTAATAAACATTTGAATTATTTACAGTAATCTACAGAGGCATTTTAATAGTGCATATGGTAGAGGGAAGAGAGTGAAAAATGTCTTTGTTTTACTCTGACGGGGCCGATGAACCATGACGCAAATGATTGCTGGCCTCGTTTGTAATTATTCATGGTAAAGATCTTCATTCAGTGGCAGAAATTTTCTGGCTCTGGGTCTTAGCAATTACGAGAGCACAAGAGTTATTTGCCACAATCTCACCAGAGGACAAACTGCACTGTACATAGGGTTGGGGGGATGAACTTCAGGGAGACAAATGCAGATGCTGCCAAGTGTCACTGCCTGTTAAGTAACTTGCGGTGGGTTCCCGAGGGAGGGATAAGCATTTAGCTTTTGTTTTTTCCCACCCACAGAGAGATTATGGCGCAGCCAGTCTGATTTCATCACTGATGTTCGTGCTCAATTATATTGAAACAAGTGTATTCAGCTGCTCTTGGGCATTTTATATTCTTTGTGCATGCAAATTAGAGTCAAGTGTAGTTGAGGTCACTGGAGATTGCTGGATGGAGCCAGGTGCCTTTAAGATAACACGTACTAGACACTCACATGTAAATATTCCAGCCTTGGCTAATAGATGCTCCTATTTACTTTGCTCGCCAACTAGCCTCCATTCTGGTATTTTACTTCCTGCCTTTTTTTTTTTTTTTTTTTCTTTTATCTTTCATTCTCAGCTCTATGTCTTCACTCTTAATTTCTCATTTTCCTTTTCTCTAGGTTGATTTTCTATGTTTTCTAAAAATCTGAGGACTCTCTCTCTATTCTACATCCTTCTACTGAAGACTTCAGCTTCAGCCTCTTAGAAGCAATTGGCCACCAACCACCACTGGCAGAGGCAATTCCAAAGATGGAAAAATCAGTGACTTTCTACTACAGGATACTTTAGAATCACCTGAGATTTTTAAGAAAACAGGTGTGAAGATTTCTACCCATACTAATGGAATTAGAATTTCTGGAGCTGAAGTCAAAAATAGGTATTTTTCTTTCTTTTTTTTGGGGACAGTCTTACTATGTCATCCTGGGTAGAGTGCTGTGGTGTCACAGCTCACAGCAACCTCAAGCTCTTGGGCTCAAGTGATTCTCTTGCCTTAGCCTCCTAAGTAGCTGGGACCATAGGTGCCCGCCATTTTTGTTTTTGGTTGCATTTGTCATAGGTGTATGTGGTTGGCACCCTACTCACTGACGTATAGGTGCTGAGCCGGAAATAGGTATTTTTTTTAAGAGTTTCAGAATAATTTTGATATTCCACTGGGGATGAACATTGGATCTAGATAATCTAGGTCTCATGCCCAATTAGGAAAGAAAATACTCACCAGCTGCAGTTGATCTAGGTATAAACAATGGGACATATTAAAAGATGAATTTGGTTAAAAATGATTGATCAAGCATTGCCCAGGTTTTGAGTCTCCCTGAAACCAGCCCTGACCCTGGTGCAGTTAAGTTATGCTGGTCAGCATGTCTTGTTTTTTCTTAAGCCACCTTGGTTGAGGTTTCTGCTGCCTCAGAATTCTCCTTGATGTCAGGGGTTGGGCAGTAAGGGAAGATGTGGATGTGAGAGTTAGTACTACATGTGTGTGAGTGTGAGCGCATGTGTGTATGTGAGGGAGTGTGTGCCCATGAGAGACTGTCTGAATAAGCACCACCCTGATGAAAAGACATTGAAATCATCCTGTATTTGAGGTATTTTAATATATGATGATTCTTTCATTAAATTTCCATAATTTTGTGACCAACTTAATAAAAGAGAGCATTTGTTTTATCTTTAGGTGGATACTGTGTGTGTAAGGTGGGGGAGGAAGAAAGAAATTAGGATGAGAGAGAGAGAATACAAGGAAGCCCCTTTTTTTGCTCTCAGAGGCTCTTTGTCTCAAACATATATTACAATACAAAAGCCTGTTGTGATAGGATGAAGCATTTGAAATAAAAGTTTCTCAACATTCAAATGTGTTGTTAAAGGTTCCCACCAGACAGGAACAAAGATGTGGAAGGAAGCTTACTCAAGGAATTGCAGCCATGGGCGTGGCCGTAGGAGACGTGTTTGAGTGGTACTGAAAAGCCGAGTATGCAGAAGTAAGGAGCAGATTTATAGGCTGTCAATTGCCAGGTTACACACATACACACAGGGAAGGAACTCTGTAGAAACCAGAATGAAACTCAGAGGTCTTGGGTTGCCCTGGGAACGTGGGCTTTGAAGCTCATGGCTTAAATTGACAATGTTGTTTCTTCTTCTTCACAGAAAAAAAAAAAAATACAATTAGGACAGCTTCTCAGGATTTTTATTAACATATGTAGGCTGTTTCTATGATTTCATCAGTGTTTTTAATTTTCCTTTATAATGAATGTGTGTTTTCACATGAGCAAAAATGTGTTTACTTATTTACTTTCCTAATCTACCGCCTACTGTAAATTGTACCCCAGTGTACTTTCTGCACATTTTTAAGTAATATAGCATGTCACGTCTCACTAGAGCAGCATGAAAGAAACAATGTGAGTACTAAAGAAACAAAATTCATTTTAAATTAAAAAAAAAAAAGCATTCAGAACCTTGCTATATGCAAAGCGCCAGACTAGGAATAAAACATAAAATGTACAATATATCCATTCCTTCCTGAAGGCTTAGGGGACACCTATTATATTATAGTTTCTCTGTTGAATGTTAATACAATGATTTAATTTAATCCTTATAACAAACCAATGAGGAAGGTACATAAGTCATTATATACAAATAAGAAACGTCCAGGCATCATTTTGCAGACTTAAACGTTTTCAATTACGTTAAATTCTGATGAGGATCTATGATGTGGTAAACACATTATGCATTATACGTGCACTCTCAATTAATTGTGTACAATTCCCTATTGGGATTACCCTTTATTGATGAAGCAAATGGGGGTCAGGGGGAATAAATAATTTTACAGTCATAGAATAACCTTTAAATCCAGGTCTGTCTGACTCCCACTCTTTTTTATGATCAATCAGTTGGAAATTAGAATTGGGAATCAGGGTAGAAAAAGTGGGAAAAAGGAAAATAAAAGAAATAAGACATGCTGAGATAAGAAGTTAGACATTCACATTGTACTGCACACTTCTGAGTAGTAGCTCTGGGTATTTTTCTGAAATCACCTAAGAAGCTGCTCTAAGGGTTACATAAGACTCTTAGTTTCTGGCCAGGATCAGTGGCTTGCACCTGTAATCCCAGCAGTCTGGGAGGCCAAGGCTGGAGGATCGCCTGAGCTCATAGTTTTGAGACCAGCTTGAGCTAAAGTGAGACTCTGTCTCTAAAATATAGTTGGGCGTTGTGGCAGGCATCTGTAGTCCCAGCTAATTGGGAGGCTGAGGCAAGAGAATCACTTCAGCCCAAGAGTCTGAGGTTGCTATGAGTTGTAACACCATAGCACTCTACCACAGGCAACAAAGGGAGACTCTGTCTCGAAAGAACAAAGACTGTTAGTTCCAAGTAAGTGAAACTGAAACTGAAAGCAAGTAAAAATAGTGAGAAATTGATGCCAAATATTTGCAAACAATGAAACTAAGAGAGGGCTAATTAATGTGGAATTAGATAGTTTGGGATTCATTGAGTACAAAAAATTAGATTACAGTGATTGCATTTGTTAGATAAAGTCCCTTTTATAATTGTCCCCAAGACGTGTGACATGCACCTTGACCTCCCCATCCCTCTCCCTCGTCTCCGCTCCCCACTCCCTCGACCCCCTACCCCACTCCTTATATTAGCTCATTTACTGCCTTCGTATTGAGTACATTGGATCCTTACTTCTCCGTTATTATGATGCTTTACTAAGAAGAATGTGTTCCACCTCCATCCAGGTTAGTACAAATAATGTAAAGTCTCCATCTTTTTAAATGGTTAAATAATATTCCATGGCACACATATACCACAGCTTGTTAATCCATTCCTGGGTTGGTGGGCATTTAGGTTGTTTCTACATTTTAGTAATTGTAAATTGAGTTGCGATTAACAGTCTAGTGCAAATGTCCTAATGACAAAAGGATTTTTTTTCTTCTGGGTAGATGTCTAGTAATAGGATTGCAGGATCAAATGAGAGGTCTAATTTGAGTTCTTTGAGAACTTTTTATATCCACCTTTTAAAATAAAAGAGAAACACTGCTTTTAAAATGTGGTGGGTGCTGGTGGGAATGCCCACTAATACGTCCCTTCTGGAAGGATGTTTGGAGAATACTTAAAGACCTAAAAATAGACCTGCCTTTCGATCCTATAATTCCTCCACTAGGTCTATACCCAGAAGAGCAAAAGTCACAATATAACAAAGACATCTGTACCAGAATGTTTATTGCAGCCCAATTCATAATTGCTAAGTCATGGAAGAAGCCCAAGTGCCCATCGACCCACGAATGGACTAGCAAATTGTGGTACATGTATACCATGGAACACTCTGCAGCCTTAAAGAAAAATGGAGACTTTACTTCTTTCATGTTTACATGGATGGAGCTGGAACATATTCTTCTTAGCAAAGTATCTCAGGAATGAAAGAAAAAATATTCAATGTACTCAGCCCTACTATGAAGCTAAATTATAGCTTTCACATGAAGGCTATAACGCAACTATAGCCCAAGACTATGGGGAAAGGGCCAAGGAAGGGGAAGGGAGGGGGGAGGTTTTGGTGAAGGGAGGGTAATGAGTGGGGCCACATCTATGGTGCATCCTAGAATGGGTACAGGTGATTGCACTAATGTACACAGCTAAGAATTAAAGAAAAAAAAAATAATTCTGGGAGAATAAAAGAAAGAGGAAGCAGAAGTAGGCAGGAAACACCTTTTGACGGTAATGATGGCCTCGCTTTTGTAAAAAATGAGGAAGAAAGCAGGATTGGGCAGGAAGATCCTCAGGCTGAAAAGCATGGCTCTGAGAAAGTCTCAGCCAGTCTACCATGAAGTTCCAGGGCCTAGAGGGGAAATCCAAACTGACCAGAAAGAGTGTGGCCTTGAATTTCCACCAGGGTCAGTCCTTCACTGGAGGCTGTCCAGGAAGTATGTGGCTTGGGCTTGAAAGCTGAAGCAGACCTTGAGGGTGTAGGGGTTTCAGCTAATTGCATTCTTTATGGCAGATCCTATTTTGAGAAAGGATGCATGTAACACCTCAAAGACTGTAATAGATTGTTGGTAATAATTTTTAATCTTTTCCTTCAAAGATTTCACAGTTTCTTATAGAGATATATGTCCTGTAATTTTACTTAGTGCAATGAATTTTATTTAATGCAATTTTCCAAATGTTATTTTAAAAAACTGACACCATTACCTTCAGGATCAGCTTTCAAGCAAGGAGCTTTATGGGGAGATATCTCTGTCATCAGTCTTCTGAGGCTGCTGTTTTACCTCATGAATATAGTTAGAAACTAAAGATTTCAGAGGTGAAATATCACTAGGACAGGGTGACTTGGTTTATTTTCTTTCCATCATTCTTTCAGAGTTTTCCTTCTTCATGTTGGTTTGAGTCTTTGCAGGTCATGTTACTAAGTGGGATACTTTTCCAACCTTATGGCCTGATACAGGAGGGATGATCTGTTATGAAACAGACAGCCTCAAAATACAAAATAGCTCTTATACTTGGTCACAGGACAGATTTTTAGATAGTATTCAGCAAATTGTATCTGCTTAACACAGAATTTTTCTTTTTATGATTTTCTTCACCTATTTGATATCATCATCCTATAAAATTGAGGTAACATATCCTCCAACTTTTTTCTTATGATTATCATTAGCCCTAAATCAGTCAATCATTATACTAAGAAAAAGTTAATTTTTAAAATATTCTCTTCGTATAAAACAAAAGCATAAATGAGAAAACTTGAAATTATAAACTAAACTAAAAATGTTATTCTGGAACTATGTCATAGGATACTTAAAAACTAATTTAGTATCCATTTGAAAATATAGCTACTTTATGAAATTTAAAGTAAAAATATTGATTATCAATTTTTATATCTCAAGAAGTAGGCTGTCAGCCAAAGCAAATGCCTTCTAAACCTCAATAATTTTATAAAATAATATAAGTATAATGTTAGATGAACCACATACTTGAGATATCACCTAACCCCAGCGAGAATGGCCCACATCACAAAGTCTCAAAGCTGCAGTGGCTGGCACGAATGTGGAGAGAAGAGAACACTTTTTCATTAATGGTGAGACTGTAAACTAATACAACCTTTTTGGAAGAAATTATGGAGAATCCTCAGAGAACTCAAATGAGACCTCCCATTTGATTCTACAATCCCATTACTGGACATCTACTCAGAAGAAAAAAAAAAAAATTCC
>CAUYPK010030735.1:0-45791 GCA_963574355.1 Loris lydekkerianus
CCAGTAAGAGTAGCCCACATAACAAAATCCCAAAACCAGAAATGTTGGCGTGGATGTGGAGGAAAGGGCACACTTCTACACTGCTGGTGGGAATGCACACTAATACGTTTCTTTTGGAAGGATGTTTGGAGAATACTTAGAGATCTAAAAATAGACCTGCCATTCGATCCTATAATTCCTTTACTAGGTTTATACCCAGAAGATCAAAAGTTACAATATAACAAACACATCTGTACCAGAATGTTTATTGCAGCCCAATTCATAATTGCTAAGTCATGGAAGAAGCCCAGGTGCCCATCAACCAACGTAAGGACTAGCAAATTGTGGTACATGTACACCATGGAATACTATGAAGCCTTAAAGAAAGATGGAGCCTTTGCCTCTTTTATGATTACATGGATGGTGCTGGAACATATTCTTCTTAGCAAAGTATCTCAGGAATGGAAGAAAAAGTATCCAATGTACTCAGCCCTACTATAAAGCTAAATTATAGCTTTCACATGAGGGCTATAACCCAAGTATAGCACAAGACTATGGGGAAAGGGTCAAGGAAGGGGAAGGGAGGGGGGAGGGTTTTGGTGGAGGGAGGGTGATGAGTGGGGCCACATCTATGGTGCATCTTAGAATGGGTTCAGGTGAGTGCACTAATGTACACAGCTATGATTTAACAATTAAAAAAAAATTATATTTACTTTCTGGAAGGCCAAGGCAGCTGGTTTACCTGAGCTCACAGGTTTGAGACCAGGCTAAGTGAGTGCAAGACCCTGTCTCTAAAAAATAGCATGCTGTTGTGCATGGCGCCTGTAGTCCCAGATACTTGGGAGGTTGAGGCAAGAGAATGGCTTTAGCTCAAGACTTGGAGGTTGCTGTGAACTATGACATCAAGGTACTCTACCGAGAGTGACAAAATGAGACTGTCTCAACAAGAAAAAGAAAATTATATTTACTTTAACTTAAACTTATATATAAAAACAAATACTTCTTTTGCCACACATGCACACAGATTAACTCCTTCAAAGAAATAGCACTGCAAAATTAGAAAGAAATTAAAAGTTTAAAAAGCATTGTTAAAATTTTTATGATGAAAATTTAATCCCCAGTGAAATACTGTTGGAAGGTAGGATCTTCTGTGGGATATTTAGGTCAGTAGAGCTCTTTCTTCATGAATGAATTAAATAAAAGGTTTTGACTGTGAGACTTCACTGTTTTGGGGCCATTTGTAGCTTACACATTATGAACACACAGAGTTCTTCCCCTCCAGAAGACTTAGCATCAAGGTACCATCTAGAAGGCAGAGAGGAGCCCTGACCAGCAACTAGTGACTTCCCAATTTTTAGAGTTGTGAGAAATAAATTTTTATTCTTAAAAATTACCCAGGCATTCTGTCAGAGCAGCCCAACAGAGGAAGACAAATATATACCTCTAAATCCCAGCTGTAAAACATACATACTACAAAGTTATATATTAAGTTTTCAACTTACTTTGTAATTATCCTTGCCTCTAACATAATTACACAGAATTAGAATCATTTTCCTATTTCATATTAACCCTGAGTGTAAGAAAATTATGTCAGTGTCCAGGACAGATATGTACGTCCAGCATTGTGTGCAGTTCAAAAATTCAGTTAAAGAAATTAAGGATCATGTTATCTTAAAAATAAAAAATTCCCCTCTTTTTTTTTAAAGAGAAAGAATAGCTTAGCTTCACTTACTGTACTTAAATGAAAGAATAGAATAAATGAATCTGTATTTATTTGATGTTTCTAACTTAATAGCAATAACCACAAAGAAAAAATTAGATTTTAATGTAGGTCACAAATCTGTAAATAAGAGTTCAACTCTATACAATGATTTCATACCTAAATTCTGAAAACACACTATTTTCTCCCTAGACTAGTGTAAACATACACATTTCAATACCAAATTCAATTGCACTTTACTGTCAATGTTCAGTATAATTAGTAAATCTATAGAACTATCATTTTAATTCTTAAAGATCTCCTGATTTGAATAAGAGGTCTATATAGTTACTTAATCACTAATATAATAAAATATTGATACCCTCTTATTTTAGTACTCTTCTAGAGTAGATTTAAGATTGTTGTTGTTACACGGATAAATTTTATAGTGGTGAAATCAGAGCTTTTAGTGTAGCTGTCACCTAAATAGTACACACAGTACCTGATAACTGGTTTTTTATATCTCATTCTGGCCTTAACCTCTCTTTTTCTTAGTCTTCAATGTTCATTATACCACGTATACTCACTGTTTAGCTCTCACTTATGAGTACATGAGGATTTCATTTTTCTGATCATGAGATAATGGCTTCCAGTTCCATCCAAGTTGCTGCAAAAAACATATTTCTATCTTTTTATAGCTGAAATATCCCATGACATGGAGATATAAAATATAATATTACATACAGGCAAAGGGTACCAAAAATGTATACACATTTTATGAAAGGAAAGAAACTGTATGAAAATTCTAATTAAGTTTTATTTATTTATTTTTGTCGGTGCTACATTTGCTTTTGCGGTCTTATAAATTCTTTGCAAGGCCCAATATTCAGAAGAGTTTTTCCTAAGCTTTTGCTTTGAAATTTATAATGTTATGTATTACATTTAAGTCTTTGTTCCCTCTTGAGTTGGTATTTGTATGTGGTAAGCGAGATCCGGTTTAATTTTTCTGCATGTGGCTGTCAGGTTTCCCACCACCATTTATTGAATGGAGTGTCCTTTCCTCTGGGTTTGTTTTGTATGCTTTGTTGAACATCACTTGGTTGGGGATTTATATGGTTTTATTTTAGAGTTTTCTCCTTTGTCCATTGATCTGAGTCTACTGTTGTACCAGTGCATGCTGTTTTGGGTATTATATCCTTGTAGTTAAGTTTAAAATTGGTAATGTGGTGCCTCTATATTTTTCCTTTTTTCTGGTATTTGCTTTGGCTATTTGAATCCTTTTGTAATACCACATGAAATTTAAGATTATTTCTTTGTAATTTTGTAAAAAATTACATTGGTAATATATCTTAATGAAAATTACACTAAGCTGTAAGTCACTTTGGGCAGAATAAACATTTTAACAATATTGATTCATCAAATCCATGAGCACAGGATGCTTTCCCATTTGCTTTTGTCATCAGTAATTTTCTTTATTATTGTTTCGTAGCTCTTCTGTAAACCTTTCACCTCCTTGGTTAAGTATATTCCCAGATAGTTTTCTTTGCAGTTATTATAAATGGTATGTAGTTCTTGATTTGATTCTCTACTTGGCTGTCTTTAGTGTATTCAAATGTTGATTCAAACGACTAAGTTATGAACATTAATTTTTTATTTCTTTTCTTTTCTTTTTTTTTTAACAAAAGAATTTACCTCATTATTTATTTGAAAGGAAGATTCTTTTTTTTTTTTATTAAATCATAGCTGTGTACATTGATAAGATCACAGGGCATCATACACTAGCTTCATAGACCGTTTGACACATTTTCATCACAATGGTTAACATAGCCTTCCTGGCATTTTCTTAGTTACTATGTTAAAGACATTTACATTCCACATTTACTATGTGGTGAATGATGCACTGCAACATTAATTTTTTAATCAGAGACTCTATTGAATTTATTGATTCTAGGAGTCTTTTGGGTCTGTTAAGTATAAGATCTTACTATCATCAACAAACAGGGATAATGTGACCTCCTCCTCTCTGCTTTGAATTCCCTTTATTTATTTCTCTTGCTTAATTTCTTTGGCTAGCACTTCCACTACTGTTTTTATTGGAAATGATGAAAATGTGCATCTTGTCTTGATCTACTTCTTAAGAGGAATTCTTTGAAATTTTCCTCATTCAATATGTGATTGGCTGTAGATTTGTCTTATATGGCATTTATTATTTTTAGGTACATCCCTTCTATGCTGAGTTTTTTTTAATGTTTTTATCATGAAAGGATCCTGGATTTTTTCTCAGATGCTTTTTTTGCATCTATTTGATCAAAATATTAATCCACTGCATTAACTAAAATCAATTATTATTCATATTTTCCATATTTTATCCATTATATTTTTTAAAATCTAAAAATGTTCAAGGTTTTTTAAAAAATTATATTGGACCATCTTTTTTAAATAGAGCTAAAGGATACATTTCAAATACAATATGGCTGATTTATGTTAGAGAAACATTGATAAATATTGCTAATTGCATACAGTGATATAATCTTCACCATTATCAAGGTATAGAGCAATTTTATCACTAACAAAATTTCTCTTGTCCCTTTCTGTAGTCAATCCATATCCTAATATGCAACTCCAGAGAAACATTGATATAGTCATTTTTCCTTCTAGCCTTAAATTTAGTGTTTGATTTTATTAAATTTAGCATGTCTTTGAGGCTCCTCCATATTCTTGGATGTGTGACTACTGTGTTCATTTTTATTACCGAATAATATTTTTAGTTGTTTCTCCATTCATCCATTAGTTGACGGACATAAGTCATATCCTATTTTGGCTATATTACTAAAGCTATAAAGAATAGTTATGTTTAAATTTCTGTATGAACTTCTGTTTTCATTTGCGTATAATCTGAAGTCTGTGTCTGAAGTCATTCTTGACATTTGCCCTCCATTTCTAAATTCATTTTAATTAATATAGAAACAATTTTTTTTTTTGTTTATTCATGTGCTTTTTTGTTTTTGGCCAGAGCTGGGTTTGAACCTGCCACCTCCGGCATATGGGGTCAGGGCCCTACTTCTTTGAGCCACAGGTACCACCCCCATGAGTCAGTTTTTATAATTGTAGTCTATCAAAGAATTTTCCTACCTGATCAAGATTATCAAATGCATTATCAAAAGCATTACTTAATAATATGCCTTATTAGTTTCTTATTCTTTTAATGTCTGTAGGATCTGTAATGATAGCACTTTTTAAATTCAGTATATTGAAATTTTTCCCTTTTTTCTCTGATTAGTCTACATAGAGATTCATATTTATTTTATGAATCTTTTTTGAATTTTATAAATTATTTTCAAATAATTAGCTTTTTGCTTCAATACTTTTGTTCTAAGCCATGGATTATATAGTGTATGGTTTTCAACTAATTGGAGTTCTTCTAGGTATTTGAATGTCATTACTCTATAATGTAATTTTATTGTGATTAGAAAATATTATTTGTATCACTTTAATCTTTTTAAATTTAGACCTAATATACTCTGTATTCTACTAAAATTAGTATGTACCCTTGAAGATAATGTATATTTTACTATTGTTGAAAATAGTGTCCCATTATATTAACACAGTTAAGAAAAATGTTGCCGGGTGCGGTGGCTCACACCTGTAATACTAGCACTTTGGGAGGCTGAGGATGCTGAATTGCCTGAGGTCACAAGTTCGAGACCAGCCTGGGTAAGAGCAAGACTCCATCTCCAAAAAATAGCCAGGTGTTGTGGTAGGCGCCTGTAGTACCAGCTACTCAGGAGACTGAGGCAAGAGAATCTCTTGAGCCCAAGAGTTAGAGGTTGCTGTGAGCTCTGATGGCATAGCACTCTACTGAGGGTGACAAAGTGAGATTCTGTCTCAAAAAAAAAAAAAATGTTTCATAATGTTATTCATATTTTCCATGTGTTTACTCATTCTAATGAAAAGGCAGTTGTTAATTGGATTTTTATTTTCCATTACATAATGTATTTTTATTTTTCTATTGTTGCTTTAAGTATCTGTTCTTTATCCTTCAGTAATTTGATATAATTTGATGTGTGTATCTTGGTGTAATCATTTTTGTTTGCTGTTTTTAAGTGTTTTGTAAATATATTTCAACATATTTTTTAATAATTTGACGATTAAATTTGCAAACAAACTTTCTTCCCCCTTTTCTCTCATCTCTTCTTTAGGAATTTTGATTGCACATACATTAGATCGTTTGATACCATCTAGGTGTCTTTAAGCCTCTGATTTTGTTTTCAGTAGTTTTTTCTGTTTTCATCTTGAACAATATCTAATCCTTTATTGTGTAACTCATTTATTCTTTCTTCTATCATCTTCATTTGAATGTTTGCTCGTCTTTAGCTTCCTTGGTCCCCAGGCAGAGAGACAATTTTCATTAACTCATATCTTAATTACTATTACTGTCACCACAAACTTCCCTGACAATCACATTTAGCCTTCCCCCCCTACAAAATGATACAACGATTGAGAACTTACTGCTCCCTCCCCTACCTACGATACAACATTTCTCCTCAGAGCTTTAGTGCTTTGTTTACTCTCTGGTACTGTCAGGTAGTCATGTTTTTTTATTCTGTTGAGGTTTTGTGGTCATTTTCTGCAAATGAGCCCCCAGTAGTGTCTAAATTTTTTATTACCAGATTCCAGAAGTATGAATACAGAGGATACCAAAAATGAATGTATCTTTTTAAAATGTAAAAAGAAAAAAAGTATTAAAATTGTAATACTCAAGTCATGTTTGATGTCTAAAAGTACAAGAGATAAAAGATACAGTATGCAAGATAACAAATGTTAGCAGTATACATTGAATGATACAATGTTAATAGAGTTTCTTCTTTCTTATAATGTGTATACATTTTTGGCACCCTCTTATATGACATAATAATTTTAAGGGAAAAATAATACAGTTTATGAAAATGTAAAGCTTGTCACTTGTGAACTCCTCAGCTACATTTTATAGAAAACTTAGTTGAACGTAGCCAGGATAGGAAAGGCATTAAAGCATAATAGGGTGTATTTAGGAAGAAGAGAGAAAATGAAGAAGTAGGGGGAAAAATCAGAATAAGACATCCTGACTATTGTGAGAATTCACAGACTCCAGTGAATGAAGCCATTTTTATATTTAAAAACTGATGTACATTATTAGTACCATAATCGGGAAAAAAATTTAAATATTTCCTTCCCTTAAACATTTGGATCTCCATGATAATGTTGCACATATAAAATTCCAACACTGTGTATGCATAATATTAATACATTTTGTTGTAAAACTTATTAACTGCAATATATAAAAATGGCCATCCCATATTAGTTAAATGATATGAAGTTGATCCACTGTCTTATTAATAGATATATTGCTACATCTAAAAATAAAAAATTATAATTTGAAGTACTTAAGATTTTTAGTATTTATGCAAACATTTTCAATGTCCATTATTTTGTTAATAGAGTAAAATAATAGATTCATTTTTAAAAAAGCTGGAAAATGCCTAGGTATGTGCTGAATTGAATTTCCTTTTTATGTTATCAATGAATGAGTAATCTATTAGGTCTATCAATCAGGTTCTCAACTTATTCATTCATTATTTTAATAATATTTAATAGATACCTCCATATATCATTATCATCAGACCATGCTCACAGAATATTAGAAAAGGAAGTTCAGCAGTCATATATGTCAGTCTTTTATTCTATTTTATAAAAGAATAAATTGATTTTCAAAGAGTTTACATGATTTATTCAAAGTTATACATGTAGAAGATATTAAAACTATAATTAGATTGACATCAAATATTTGAAAGATTTACAGAAAAGTTGCAAAATTGTTCAGAGTTCCTTCTATCTTTCATTTAATTTAATCTAAAGTAAATAACTTTCATAACAATATTATAAAAACCAAAGTATTCACATTGTTATACTCCTAATAGCTAAACTAAAGACTTTATTTGGATATTATCCACCTTTCCAGATATCCTTTTCCTCTGTCAATATCTAGTCCAGAAACTGATGTTCCTTTTAATTATCAGACTTTGTTAACAGTGTTTGTTTCTTCAGATATTTCCCCAAGCTGTGAAAATTTCTCATCTTCCATTGACTTTCAACAGACTGTATTCTTCACTTCAGAATTTTGAAGCGTGGTAGGCATTTGTTTTGCATAATTCCCCTCTTTTGGATTCCTGTGTTGCTTTCTTACAACCATTTTAAGAGGACATACTTTTGAGTAACAGAGCACCATACTTAATTAACAGTGCATGAAGTCAGGTGCTACACAATGTTACAATGTCTTACTGATAATGTTTGCATGGATCATGTGGTTAAGATCATTTCTACCTGTTTCTCCTCTTTAAAGTTACCAATTTTCTTTTTGTGTTGAATAAATATTTTAGGGAAGACCATAAAAAATATGCTTTCTGATTAAATTTCCACCTAGTGATTTTATATGTACTTTTGGAACTTTGCAATAGTTATTACTATGGTGTTCTAATAATGTTTTCTATTTCCATCATAATTTCCATATTTATTGAAATTTACTTCTAAAGAAGAATTGCTCTTCATTTACCAATTGTTTTTACAAATACATATTTACATCAATTACATCATATATTTTTTCAAATTATTCCAGTTATGGTCATTGGGAACTATTTCAGATTTTCTCCTGTGACCTTTTAAGAAAAAATATCCCTACTCTTTTCCTAGGATTTCTTTACTTTCAGGAAGTACGATATACTTCTGGATTTTCTTGCATTTTATTTCCCCAAATCTTTTTTTTTACACTATATCAATCTGTATAAAATTTTAGATTTATTCTGAGAATAGTTTTTTTTTTTTCTTTTCCAAATTAAAATTAAGATACAAATGATTAAGTTTGCATTTGATAAGTAAAAGTCAAGAAGTTTTGCAATTGCATGACAATTGTTTGCATTTGATAGGCAAAAGCCAAGAAGTAGTAGAGCCCTGCACCCCAGCGTGTGCTGGATACCATTACATTGTGCCCATTAGGTGAGAGTTTACCAGTTCCCTTCCCAGATTTCTTCTTCCTTTTCACTCATCCTTCCTTCCTTGCATTTAATTTTAAATGTGTTTTTCTCTTGTGTGGCTGTGTAGTAGTTTATTTTGGTTTCATTTTAGTATTGAGTACATGGGATACTTGTTTTTCCATTCTTGTGATACTTTACTAAGAAGAATGTTCTTCAACTCCATCCAGGTTAATACAAAAGATGTAAAGTCACCATGTTTTTTATGGCTCAATAGTATTCCTTGGTATACATATATACCACAGTTTATTAATTCATTCATGTATTCATAAGTATTTGGGCTGATTCCACATCTTGGTGATTGTGAGTTGAGCTGCAATAAACATTCTAGTGCAAATATCTTTGGAAAAATGATTTTTTTTTTTTTTCTGGGTAGATGCCCAAACTCTTAAATTACCACTTCTTTAAAAAAGACCTGACTACTATTTGAAGATAGTGTTTAGAAGTTAATATTTGAGAAGTAGATGCCCACGTTACTATTGGTTGTCATTGCTTCTAAGTTTACTCAGAGAACACAGGTGGAAAATATAAAAACATATATATGTGAATATTAACTCATGCAATGATGATGCATATACTTATATCTGTATAACCATATCTGTAGCACACATGCTAATACTTCTGGTTTAAGACTTCTGCATTTCTTATTTGTAAGTTGTTTCCCTTACAGTAAAAAAGCTGGTTTTTATCATTGGTAATATATTTTGCTATTGGTTTAATCCTAGCTTACAGATGCAGTAGAATTTCAATACTGTTAATACATAGGAGAAACAAATAAAGTAGCCATACTATGTATTTACACAGTACATGTTTACATAGTAGAGTTACATAGTAGAGTTTCTTTTATCTTTAACATTAAAATATATATTCAAAATACTGTTCTCCAAAATCAGGATAGTACTTTACTTACCCACTGCCTCCATTTTGGTTACATTATTCATTCATGAAACTGTTGCTTTAACCTGTTACAATGTATATAAAATTTTCTCTATGTGATGCAAAGTTTTATAAGTATTGGTACACACGTGTAATCATTTATCCATCACCACAGACAAGATATAAACAGTTCCATAATGCCAATTATAGGCACTATGCTCATCTGTGGTTAATTCCTCCTCCCAAATCTATAGTCCTTATAAATAAGTCATCTGTTCCTTCTTTCTATGGTTTTGATTTTTCAGAAGGGTCTAAAAGCATACACTATGCATTCTTTGGCATCTACCTCCTTTTACTTTATAAGATGTATTCAAAATTCAACTATTTTGCTGCATGAATCAATAGTACACTCCTTTTCCTCACTGAGAGATATTTTATTGTCTATGTATACCCCAGTTGTTTATTCATTCACCAGCTGACAGGTTTGCATATAGTTTAGAGTAGTTAGGAATAGAACTGCTGTAAATATTTGAATATAGGTTTTGAGATAAGAAAATTTTCATTTCTCACTTGTAAATACCTTAATGTTGGATTGCTATGTTATGTAAATGAAGATTAAACTTCCTAAGAAAACACCAAAATGTTTTCAAAAATTATATTTTTATCAACAATATTCAAATATTCTTGATGGCTTCAATCATTGTAAGCAATTAAAATTACCAGGTATTTATTGTTTATTTATTGCCACTGTAAAAGAAGGGTAGTGGTATCTCTGTGGTTTAATTTGTATTTTTCTAAATAATAATATTGCATATAATTTATCTGATTATTTATCATATATTCATCCTTTTTGGTAAATTGTCCTATTTGATCTTTAGGCACTTTTTTTGTAAACTTCATGTTTTAGAGCAGTTTTAGGTTTTGACCAAAGCTGAGCAGAAAGTACAGAGAGTCCCAAAATTCCCCTTTCCACACATACTCACATCAGTATCCTTTCATAGAGAGTTAATACCCATTAGAATAGGTAAGTCCACACTTCTTATGCACAATAAACATAAGTATAAATAATTAGTACTCTAGCATTTGTTAATGCTGTCTGTACCATAACTTTGCAGAATCACTCATGTACAAATGATGGAGATTTGATTATGTCTAAAAAGTTGCTGTCTCTGACATGGGATATATTAAATCAATGTAAATTAAAAAAATCTACAAGGACTTCTAGAAAAGAGATTTACACAATATTACACTGCTGTTTCTATTAGAGCTCTTCCATGGATCAGTCACCATAGGTTTAGTTAATTTATGATAAGGAAATTAGAGATGAACTACAGGTAATTGTTGGCTATGTAACCAAACTATGAAACATAAGCAAATGTATGGTTCATGCATATCCATCTCCACTCTACACTGCTAACTCAATCACTCTATTAAAAACAAATTATTGCCAGACTTAGACATCACAGTTCTAAACATATTTTTGCTGAGATTCTTGCAATGTGAAAATCCTATTATTTACAACAGAGGATATTGTAATTAGTGGTCCAATTTACTGGAATTGATTTAATTTTTGAGACAGGGTAAAAAGCACAATTTTTTTTAATGAATTAATTAATTTTTTTATTGTTAAATAATAGCTGTGTACATTTGTGCAATCAAGGGGTATAATGTTCTGGTTTCATATACAATCTGAAATATTCTCATCAAACTGTTCAACGTAGCCTTAATGGCATTTTCTTAGTTATTATATGTAGATATTTGTATTCTGCATTTAGTAGGTTTCGCCTGTATACATTCTAAGATGCACCATAGATTTGGCCTCACCCCTTACCCTCCCTCCACCCTGACATTCCCCCTTTCTTCCCCTCCCTTGGCACTTTCCCCATATTCTTGTGCTACAGTTGGGTTATAGCCTTCATATGAAAGCTATAAATTAGCTTCATGGTACGGCTGAGTACATTGGATACTTTTTCTTCCATTCTTGAGATACTTCGCTAAGAAGAACATGTTCCAGCTCCATCCATGTAAGCATGAAAGAAGTAAAGTCTCCATCTTTCTTTAAGGTTGCATAATATTCCATGGTATACATTTATAGTCAGGTTTCATTTTTTTCTTTTTTTAAAAATTTCATATTAATATGAGGGTACAAATTATTAGGTTACATTGATGGCACTAATTAGGTAAAGTTCAAGTTGTAGTTGAGCCCTTCACCCAGGGTTTGGGTTATATATACCTACTTTGTGCCTATTAGGGGAAAACTTAGCAATCCCCTACCTGCCTCCCCCCAACTTGAATTAAATTGAAGTTTTTCTTTTGTGTGGGCATGTATTAGTTAGTCTACTGGCTTTATATTAGTGTTGAGTACATTGAAAACTTGTTTTTCCATTCTTGTGATACTTTACTAAGAAGAATGTTCTTCAATTCCATTCAGGTAAATACAAAAGATATAAAGTCTCCATCTTTTTATGGTTGAATAGTATTCCATGGTATACATATACCACAGTTTATTAATCCATTCATGAGTTGATGGGCACAGGTATAATCAGTTTTATACATATATATCTGTAAACTTTTAACTTGTGCCTGTATTTATACCCTTTCCCCAATATCACCAGGAAAAATGAAAGTATTCTATTTACTATCCACCTGATGCTCATAGGTCATCACATCACAAACCTCAGTCATGTTTGAGCCTCCCTCAGCCTCATTCCCCAGTCTTTTGCACTAGTTAGGTAAAGTTCAAGTTGTAGTTGAGCCTTCACCCAGGGTTTGGGCTGTATACACCTACAGCCCATTAGGTAGTGGAGCTACCATTAGGTAGTGTTTCCAGGCATTTTCCCCCCTGAAAATTATCTTTCATGAATTTCATTTATGGATGAAATTAGGGCCTTATTTAGCCCCTCCTTTCCCATCTCCATATTAGAAAACAATAGCCTATGGATTTTTGATGTTCCTATACAATGAGTCATGTGAGTAAAACAGGTGTTTAAATACCAAACAGCCCTGGAAGCTAGAGATATTTTATGTGTATCCCTCCAGAGAGAAACAGGGAGGAATCTCCTCAGAGACATTTGCTTCCGCCCCCAGGGAATAAACCTAGAGTTGACTTCCCCTCTCTCCTAGAGAAGATTGGCTTACACTTCAGGGTAATGAGTAATCTCTCTCTCTCAAAAGGAGGATGGGAAGATATGTTAACAATCCTGTAAAGCTTGGTCTACTAAAATGTGGGGTCCTCTCCTGTTGTGCACCTTACTACACATTACCCAATCATGTATAATACCCAACCCTCATTGAATTACCCAGTGAAGACCAGGGCATGTTATAGCCCTAACTACTGTTTCTGCTGTGAGTACTAAACCATCTGTGTCTCTTACCCAGGGTTCTTGTCTTTTGTCAGCATTTGTACTCAACACTGGGGCAGACTAACTATTTAGACTGCAAGTAGGAGAGAACAGTTTTGTGTTTGTTTGGTTTTTTTTTTTTTTTTTTTTACTTCACACTCAATGCCAATGCCTTAGTTTAAGCCAAAACTCTCAACTCACCTGGTTTGTGTCTTCAGTGTTTTCCCACTTTCCTCCTTTTTCCCTGTTGAATATATTCACTCTGCAGTCATCAGAGTTATATTCCATGCATAAAGCCTTCTGGAGGATCACACACACTTTTGGGAAAATGATATAAACTTCGTAGCACAGCCTTGCACAATCTGGGCTCATTCTGACACTACTTCAAACCCCAGAATGCTGCCATTTCCATCTGTGCCAATCCCAAGCTCCTCTCTTTCAGGAATGCCTTTTAGCCCCAGTTTCCCCAAGTCATCACCATTTCTACATGATGAACTCAGTGTTTCAATACCCAACTCAAATACCACCTCCTCTGGGAAGCCTTCCTAAACTCCTGGGGTTAACTGCTCTCTCTTCTGGTCTCCTTTGGTACACTGCTTTTATGGCTCATACAGCACACTCATTAATATTCTTTCTTCTAATCCACCAGATTGTGAGCTATCTCATTTCAGAAAGTATGACCCCAATAATACAGAGCATGCATTCAGTTTACATCTGCTGAAAAAATGGAGGAGCAAAAGAACAAAAGTTGAAATGTTTACAAAGGCCTTGGTTATCATTTTTTTCCTCATCTACATCAGCCCCTTGTCCCTCACCAAATCTCATGATGATTTCCAGTGAAGCCATACATGTTGTGGTCACACGCCCTCAGACCTGTGGAAAAGAACAACAAGCAAGGCTATTGTGCTTTTCATTACAAAGTGCATTTCACATCACATACTTTTGCCACCACTTTAACCACAGGCATCCCTCGATCGCCAAAATGAAAGTGATCTCATGAAGTTGAGAAACAACAAACTGAGTAACAGTTAACCTAGATAACTGAGTCTTGCTTGAAACATGCAAGGCCTTTTGTGTATCAACATTTTATTTACAGAGATCCTTAATGATTCCCTATCCAGTCTAGATGAAATGAAGTTATTTCATCCATAAATTCAATCAGCCACCCTGGCCTTCAAATCTGAAGTGTGAATGAGTTTGATGAACCCGATTCTCAAGCCAGAGGATCAACCTACTTGGCTAAAGGGCTGGCTGCCAAAGGAAGAATAATTTTACTGGAAAAATGATGAACTAGGCCACCAATCATGAAGGAAAAAACAGAGCAAAGACTGAAACACTGAAAATAGGAGAAAGGGAATATTGGGTAACATTTTCATTGGGACTGAAACTTTAATTGGGAGGATAAGTGTTCATTACAGACTGTGTCCCTGGAATACTTTGGCAAAGATAGTCCAATGACTGTTAAAATCATTACCGAATGGCCTCAATCTAAACAAACACCCACCTTTTCCATTTCACACTGAGATGAAATTACTTTGCTTTGTACAAGTAAGAAAAAAATTAAAAACAAACAAAAAAAAAAAGCCCTGGGTTGTCAGTCTCTCCTTTCCCAGAGGTACTGTGAAAGCTCTTTCTCCTTCTCCTCACCCCGCTGCTTTTCAAATTTACATGTTAGTACTCTGGAAATGCTTTTCTATTGAACACTCAGACCAGCGCCCCACATAAGTGACACCAGCATATCTGCCCAGTGCACAGCTGATTTTCCACATGTGCCCATACAGGGCTGTCCCATCTCAGCAGAGAAAGCTCTGACAAGTGTCTGAGTGGGGTTAATTAAAAGCCCAGAGCTTTTTATAACAAGAGCCCTTCTTGGTAGAGAAGCCCGTTTAGCTGGAAGGAACAAAATAGAAAGAATGGGCAAAGAAGATGATGCCCAGAATGCAAGAAAGAAGCAGTTTCCTTGGGAGAAATGCCCCTTCTGTATTTTCAATTACTCTGGATATCTGTAGCTCATTCCTAATTGGCAGATCAGGAAATGCAAAGACTTTCTCCAAGTGAGCCAGGATCATTAGCATGCAGGAACCTGAGGCTTTGTGCCTACAGCAACTTTTTATTACAAAGAAGATAAAAATGATGTATTGTATATTATATTTCATCAGCAGAGATCATGAAGACCATAATACTTGAAATACAACCATGCCTCACCCCACCTATCAATAGATAGATTACATGGTACAGTTTGAGGGCATCAGCCTGCCTTCTTTTTAATTTTTTTCTTCAAGAGATGCACATAATGAAACCTGCAAAGCAAATCACTCAAAAGAATGATTGGAAACAAATTAAAATGAGTAGTTTTTAAATAATTAACACCTGCCAAATGAGGAAGAGGGGCCTTATTGCTTATGTTAAATCATATCCTTCAACGTCTGAAACAGATGACAGTAAGTAATTCCAAACAGTCAAGATAGGAAGCTAATTTTTAGTTCTTGGAAAGTTAAACGAGTTTCAATAAAGTGAAAGAAAAAGAAAGAAAGAAAGAAAGAAAGAAAGAAAGAAAGAAAGAAAGAAAGAAAGAAGAAAGATAAAGAAAGAAGTTTCATTTTGATTTAGTTAATTCTACTGTAGAAAGCTGGGTTTGCATTAAACCTTTTCTTTGGTTTAATATACTATAAATGAACAGCTTTAAGTCATCATTTAAAATATATTCATTATTCAGTAAGCTAATGATGTATGTTCCACCTGGTTGCCGTGGAGCCTTGTAAGTAAAAATTGAGGGTAGTATTTTGTTACCAAGAAAAAATATTAGACTTGCCAAGTTTCCAGTCAATAAATATAACTCACAATAATGCTGCCAGATAGGCAAATAAAGATGCCCCCAGCCCGCCCACCCACCAGCAGGAGAAAACCAAAAGAGAAGTTATTATCCTAACCGGGACCAAGATCGAAAGTTTTACAAGAACTGAGAAAATAATCCCTAAATCTATTACTTCATGAAGAAGAAAAAAACATCAGATGGCTGCAGTAATGCCATGGTTTACAGAGTAACTAATGAAAACGTCAGCAGCTCTCTGCATTTCTACCTCACCTTGGGTTTTAAGTCTAATCGTTGAACTAGACTTGCGTGACATAACCTTCAGGGCCCGAGGGTTTGCTTCCAAGCAGGGTTCTCAGCTCAGCATGCCACCACTCTGCCTAACCCCACCTTCAGACCAGGCAACGAGGCTGTGGTCATGTTTATTTCTTAGTTTGTTTTGTGGAGGGTGGCAGTTGAGGAGGGCAGGCTGCAGCCGTGACGCTAACTCTCCTTGGTGTTAATGGGACCATTCATTTTAATTGGAGTTGGTGTTGCAACCACCTTCTTATAAATTAACAACGTTCTTTGACAACCCAGATGCTTCATATTAAAATGTGTTTGGAAAGTAACCACTCTGCACCTGAAATGGTCCACGTTCGGCACCTCAGCTATTTAAGAGTTTTTTGGTCTCCCTAAACTATACAGGCACATTGTCTCCAACAAGAACCGACTCTGCTTGTAAAAATCTAAGCCTTGTTAGAACCAGAAGAATGACACTTATGATATAAAAAGCAAGGAGCTTGCTTCTGGTTTGCTGCTCTTCTCCCAAACACAGACTCATTATTAAAATGAGGATAACTTTTGGGAAAAGTTACCTTCTGATCTAACAGTGTGCGCCTCAGTGAATGAGTTGGTGCTAGACACCACATAGATCAGAAGTCACTGGTAATCTAATTACTCTGAGAACACAATAGGACATGACATGAGCTCCTCCTTCTTCTTCTTCTTCTTCTTCTTCTTCTTCTTCTTCTTCTTCTTCTTCTTCTTCTTCTTCTTTTTTCTAAAACCAAAATGCTTCACATCATTGCATTTTAACCCCTCAGAGACAGTTAACAGACCATAGAACCCAAAGAAATATTTCCAGCTGGAGACTCCAGAATGGCCACAGAATCCAAAGTGCTTTTTTCTCTCCCCCACTACCCAATAAAACCCCTGATCATACCTTTTCCCCCCACCCCATCAGGATAGTTTCACAAACACTATACAAAATGCTAGTACCACCTACTGGCAAGAAAACAGAAGCAATCTTACTCAAGAGTAGGCAGAAAATGCAACCTAAAGACAGGCACTACTGATGTTTAGTGTCTAATTCCACAAAGATATCTTTTCTAAATATAACTCTTATTTTCCTGAAAGGATGTTTAAGTCTTGGTATATGAGGATCCATTATTATTCCCATTGTACCCACATATAGATGAAAAGCGAGATGAACAACTAAGTCAAAATATTAAGTCAGTAAGGCCTGTCAAGCTAAGCTTGATTTTCTTCCACCTTTACTTTAATAAATGCCTCATTGTTCACTGTATCCCGTAAATCAGTCCCTGTGCTTGAACCTGAGATTTTGCTTTGGGACCTGTGGACAAGTTAAACAGCACAAGGTACTTGAATTTACAAATTTGGGTTTTTTTTCCCATCTTCACCACAAAATTCACAGGTTATATAACATCTCCAATGACTTGGTTATTTCATGAATAAGGGGGGGGGGGGATTATGTCTGCAAAATCCACAGAAAATATATAAGGTTATGACTACTAAGTTAAAAAAAATTTTTTTAATGATAAAGTGAAGAGCAAGGGGGTGAGGAGGAGGAGAGAGAAGGAAATGGGGAGGGAGCAAAAGGGATGGGGCAGAGGGGAAGAAAGCAAAAAGAAAATGAGAGGGAGAAGAGGAGGATAAGACAGGAAAGGGGGGTAAAAAGACCTCGCCACACTTTGCATTGTGTTTGGGCAAAACATTTCAACAAATTAGAAATGTTGGCAATTTGGATTAAGCAAAACTAATTAAAACTAGCATGTGGGTCATTCTCAGACTGATACAATTTCCAGTTTCTAACATAGTACTGTAATGCACAAGCTCCACGTTTGCTATTTCAAAGACAGCACACCCTGGTAAGACAGTATGAAATGCGACGCCAGCCCACTCAATGTATTGTATTGCTAATTATTCCATTAGAGTTGGTCTTGCCAGGCTAGTTCTTTTATTTTACTTTTTTTCCAGCTTTACTAAAGTACAATTGACAAATTCAGTCTGTTCTCTTTTGAGGATGGATGAGAACTAGCACTGTCACAACCTTCTATTCAGCCCCAGAACCTCTAGGATAAGATCAGCCATGAAGAGGAGTCCCAACGTCCTTCCTTCACTGATGGCTTTGGAAGGGTTGCTTCTTCCACCCTGCCTTCTTCACATTCAAGCTTCATATTTCCAACTTTCCCCCTCGTTCCATTCCAGGTTAATTCACAGTGCAGCACAGTAGTGAAAGTTTTGGAATTACATAGACTGGATTCAAATCCCAGTTTTGTCACTTGCTGTCTGTATGACTTACAGAAATGACTTCATTCCTTTATGTTTTTCACCCTTCCCTACACAAATCTCTACTGTGTGCTGACTACGAGCCAATCATTGCTCTAGGAGGATTTAAGGGTAAAATGACAGATCCAATGGCTGCTTTGGGGGAGCTTATGTACCAGTGTGCTCCAGTCATCAGCACAAACAAAACTGAGTTTTAAAAGGATGAAACGTGGGTCCTTTACTTAGCCCAGTGCTTGGAATGTATAGCAAGTGTTCAATAATGGCACTTTAAAAGTTTTGTCACTAGGAAGAGCTGACAACTAGAATCTAAACAGAACTCAAAATTAATCAATAAGAAAAGAGCAAACAACCCCATTTATAAGTAGGCAAGAGACTTGAACAGAAAAGTCTCTGAAGAGGACAAACGGCCAGCAAACATATGAAAAAAAAAAAAAAATGCTCATTTTACCTAATCAGAGAAATGCAAATCAAAACCACCCTGAGATATCACCTAACTCTGGTGAGAACAGACCACATCACAAAATCTCAAAATTGCAGATGCTAGCGTGGATATGGAGAAAAGGGAACACTTTTACAAACTGCTGCTGGTGGGATTACAAACTAATACAAGCTATGGAAAGAATTATGGAGAATCCTCAAAGAACTAAAAGTCAACCTTCCACTTAATCTCATAACCCTTTACTAGTTATCTACCCAGAAGAAAAATAATCTTTACCAGAAGGACATTTGCATTAGAATGTTTACTGCAGCTCAATTCACAATTGCCAAGACGTGGAAGCAACCCAAGTGCCCATCAACAGATAAATGGATTAAAAAACTGTAGTATATGTATAGCATGGAATTCTATTCAGCCATAAAAAAGATGGAAACTTTATATCTTTTGTATTGGCCTGGATGAAGTTGAAAAGTATCAGAAGATTAGAAAAATGAGTATCCAGTGTACTCAGTACTATTATGAAACCCAATATATAAAAGATTACATGCCCAAATGAAAGAATACAAAAGTACATTCTAGTGAGTGGAGGAAAGAGGAAGGAAGGGGAAAGGAGTAGGGAGAGTGATTGGTGGGATCTCACCTACTGTGCACAATGTGAGTGTGTTCAGCATGCCCCCTGGGTGAAGGGCTCATTTACAACTTCAACTTTACCTTAGAAATGAAAACAATGTAACCTAAACATTTTCGCCCTCATATTAATCTGAAATTTTTTTGTAAAAAAGGAGTTACTAAATATTTAAAAAAAAAAATTGTCACCAGAAACAGCAGCTACAACAAAAGAACTCTGTCTCTGAACAGCATCAAGTTTTAGAACCATGATTTTCATTTGACATGACTGAATCAGTCATATTTCCCAAAGAACAACCACAACTGATCAATTCGAACCGAAGTCCTAGCTGGGGTTATAATACAGTAGCTTAGCCATCAAGCATCTGAGATCAATGATTAAGTTTGCAAACTAATCTGAGAAAAAGTGCTACATACTTCATTGATGAATGTCACCATGATCACCAGAGGGTCAAGGGCAGTACTTTAAAGGTGACCGTAATGATGTTCAGCAGTGAGTATGTAGCAGTGTTTTGAGGATGAGTTCACGAACTTAATTGTCCACCCTCACATACAGTCCCTGGGTCTCCCCCATCAAGCATGTAGACACACAGGACTTTTCAGATAATGATCCTCTGAATAGATGTAATTTCAGGGGGCACAGCATGGTGGAATCAGTCTAGTGTGTTCAGGCTTCATTATTCATGTCATGACCTTATCCAAGCATTCTTACTGTCCTTGAAACCAAGGAATCTTTTCCTTGAAACCTACCAATCTCTTTTTCAGTTTCCTTTGCCTGAAATGTTTTCCCCTTGGATAATGCTCGCCCTTCTCCCACCCTGCTTAAATGTGTGTTCATCGGAAAACAGCTCTGTGAAATAGCAGCCCTTCATTTTCAGTGACGCTCAATCCACTTCTCACCTTTCATTTGTCTTAACAGCACAGAGTGCCAAGTGGCTTCACAGACTTGCTTGTTCATTTAGTGCTTTCTTGACTCTAGAATGTTAGGAAAGATTCTGTCTTTCTAATCACAGCCTAAACCCTAGCACTGAGAACAAGTCTTGGTCTTAAGTTCTGCTCTGTACATATTTGTTTAAAGAGTGAATTAATACATTCAAAATTGCCTATGGCTTTACTAGGATAATAGAGCTACTGAATCTATTGAATTCTATCATTGTATGTTTTGGTTATTAGAGGCCCCTGACCCAAATTTACGCATCTCTGTCTAATCCTAGTTGTTCATCTAACATTCCGAATGTTAGATACTTAATTCTAGCATATCAAATGCTGCTCTTGGGTTTTTTAGTTGAGGCCTTCCGAAGGCAGAAACACTTACAGCAACCAAAAACCTTAAGTAACAAACACTGGAGAGGAAAGAAAGCCTGTTTCACCATCTCTTCTTTATTGACAGAACCAGTGGTTTTTTCACCTTAACCGGCATCAGTAGCACCATAAAGGTTTGTGGGAATGCAGATCATTGCCACTACTCGCAGAGCTTCTGGCTTAGCCTACAGCGAGGCCCAGGAATTTGCATTTCTACCAAGCTCCCAAGTGATGCTGAAGCTGCTGATTAGAGAGCACTTTTAAGAATTTCATCTTATTTCACCATCAAAAAAAATAAATAAGTAAAAACAAAGCACCAAGTCTGTTACAGACCTTCACACTTTACCCCTGACATTGCGACAGTTGATTTTATAAGAGAAGTAATGATTGCGTTTCCTCCCTGATTTAATAAACTTGAAAGTTATGTTCTGGGAGTGTGGGCAAGTTTTGTGCTTTAGTTCCATAATAAAATCTAAGCCTCAGCATCATTAACCAATCTGCTTCATAATGAAAATTAATTATTATGGTCATTAGACTAAATGGCTTCTGTCATCTGCAAAGACATAATTGGTACAGAAAATTGTTTCACAAGTATGAAATAATCAATCAGCAAAGACTGGCTGTACCCACGATATTCTTTCTCTACTAGTTTCCAATGAAGAAACCCAGAAGTCACTTTGAACAGATGGGGGGGAAGGGTGCAAAGGAACAGAGGCTGTGTGGCTGTGGAAGTAGACTTTTCATAGTTCCAGGGAAAAGGCACCCTAGGGAAGTCTCTAATGTGGGGCTGGAGGAAAGTGCTTTCTCCACAAGGCACATTCTACAAAGATGACACCCTTTCAACAGATTTAAATTAATATGATAACATGACAGTTGAAACGATGGTGCTGAAAAGTCAATGGAGGAAGGAATCAGAAATATGCAAAACTGGAATATCAGAAGTGAAGCCGTGAGCTGCTTAGAAGAAAGAGTCTCAGTAGAAGACCTGTTTTAAGGACTCGCCTGTGTAGGTCCTACCTCTTCCACCCATGCAGCTAAACTTGCTTCTGATGTTAGAATGTGACTTCAACTGTGACAAAAGGGGCCCGTCAATTCTGTGGGATTGCCAGCGGGACCTTGCTTGGCAGTCAGTATCCTTCAAAGGTTCAAAACTGCTTTTTCATTTGTGCTGGTTTTAAAAGCCAACCTGCTTGGAAGTAGGTTCTCCCTCTAAACCTATTTCCCTATTTGTCTGAATACACAAGTCTACAAACTGTCTAACAAATACTTGTTTAACACCTATTTTTGCAGAGTGCAAAATTTAACAGGGATAAGGGGTAAGAGATAAGTGTATATAAGAGAAACACAGATCTTTTCTCTGCCCCTAAGACTTTAAAATTTGGTCGGAGAGATAAAAATAAACAAAAGCAATTACATCAAAACAATACAAATTAACATATCTTCCAGTAAGACTACAAGAGCAATTTAATTAGAGAGGAAACTTTTCTGTGTGAATTAGCATTGAAGCAATATCAAATGCAGACTCAGATGCATCTGTGGGTATGGGTAAATATTTCTATGAATGAGATGCTGATTTTGACCCCAATATACTCACAAAACAAATGGATGTTGACATATGCAAAGATGACTGGGATCATTTAAACTGATAAATAAATTACTAAATTAAGCAGCTTCAATCAAGCATTATTTGTAGGGGTACCATACTACCAAAGTTTATCATGTTTGGTTTGAAGAAAAGTTCTTTGTGCAGAAATGTGGCTAATTGTACATTGTTCTAAATAATGTCAGATGCAGAAGGTAGCAATTTAGGGAAGATTGCTCCTAGGATAACAATATTGAACAAACATATACTAATAATGGCCTAGTTTGAATCCAGAAACAGGGTCAGCTATTCTACGGATGTTCCCCGTCTTCCCAAGACTAAGGGAGGATAAATTGAACCCAAGGAAAACTAAGCCATTTGCTTTCCATTTTGAGCTCACTTCTTGCCCTGATTGCAGTGTAAGCATCTGACTTTTTTTATGAGTTGCTTCATCAGTACCAACTAGAAAAGGACCTGAACGCAGAGAACCCTGCAAATATGCAAAGTCTAATTGTCTTCATTGCAGTGAAGAAATTGAAGAATCCATCTATCTCAGTGAGAGTTAGTTGCTTACATCTATCTGAGGGATTTGGCTGAGTACGATCTTTTTTTCTTTTTTTCCAATTCCCATTGTTTATAACAAGTCTTTTATCATCTTGAAGTCTGAATTAACATTTCTGTCTCCACCAGTTGAGTTGTTTTTCCATTTGGCAAACTCTAGGTTTTTCCTGTTGTCTTCCCTTTGGGGCATGAATTAGCATAGTTGTGCAATGTTTATTGTTTGTTACTCCTTTATTATTTTGATGTCATCCTTGAAGATGTCAACTCTTCTTCCTTGAGTTGTACTGGAAAAGGCAAAGATTTCCATGAAGGGGGAGTCTGGGAAGATGGAATATGTGACAGAAGCCTATGGCTTCTTTGAGGGAGCTGTTTTGTTTTAAGCACGTTCAGCAAGCTATTCTCTGGTGGGGCTATTTTAGCAAGCCCCACACATGCACACACTCCATCTTTCAAGTGTAGACTCAGCACAGCAGCTGCAGATAACAGAGTTCCACATTAAGGAGTCAATAAGCAATGTATTTAAGTCCCATCTCTGGGGTGAAATACCTCCTGGATTCAAATCCTAGCACTGTCCCTTACCAGCCACATGACCTTGGGTCTCTTATTGACCCCTCAGAGCCTGAGTTTTAGCCTGTATGAAATAAGGGTGGCAAATACTTCTTCGGTTTATCGTGAGAGATAAGTAAAATAGTATATATAAAATGCTTAGCAGAGTACTTGCTGAGTTCTCTCCTAATATTAATATACAGAAACATGATAATGATGGCATTTTAATGATTATGGTGAGAACTTAGGAAGCAGTATCAAATTTTGGTCATCAAATAATCTATATGGTAGATTATTCTGTTTGTAGATTATTCAGTAGTCAGTATAATTATTCCTTACCCCCACACCCCTCATTGCTCTAGTCATACAAACCATTTCATTTCTTATTTTGATAACCTCCCCTAGTAATCAAAAAGACTGGAAGTAAAATTATTTTTAGTTCTATTTCATGGCTATAATACAGATGGATTCGGGAGGCAGTTGAATTGAAAAATGGGACATTAGCTATTAAAGATTCAGTTCCCTCTTTTCTTTCTTCTCCTGCCTGAGAAAAGTTATCAGCAAGGGGGAAAAAATAACATTGCATTAAAGTGCGTTAGCAATGTCTTGAGGGAAAATAAATATGCAATCTAAATGCAAGGTATCATTATATCATTATCACACTGCATTCATTTAATAAGAGATTAAATTGTTCCGGTTCACAGCAACTAAACTTGCTTCAGACTTTCCCACGGTTTCTTTGATATTTTTTTATTTGAAGGAAGCTTCCATTTAGAACAATTGCTGCAATCTGTTGGTTTTAAATGAAAGCCCTCTTGGACATCGAAGTACCTTTAATCCAATCATAAAATTAACTGCTCACTTGTTTTCTCAGATTTGTTTCTTCCCAAGCTAAGGCAACCTCACCTCATTGTATTAGGCCAGTAACAATTGGAAAGTCACTGCAGGTTCTTACTCCATTGTATTCTAGGGTACACTCTTTGAGCCCCCTCCTTAAGGGACCCTAAAAAGAATGAGTTTTTGCAATGCCAGGGATGCCAGGAGGTGGGAAGATATCTCACCACACTGCGTGTGTTACAGATTGTCTTCCCCAGAAGTCTGGAAAGTAAAGAGTTTGAGGGTACAAAATTTTTATGAGGAAGAACTGGGCCCTCATCTTGACCCTCCTCATCCCTGTAGTCCCATTTCCAAGGACTCTGTGTAAAAGGAGGAAAATGAAATTTCCATCCACCTGTTCTCATCAGTGTCCAAGCCAATCCATTCTAGAAGAAGAATGGCAACAAAGGAGTAGTGATAAGGAAGTGATCATCATTGCTGACCTCATCATTATTCCTCTTTCACACAAAGTTATTTTTTCCCCATTAGTCCTTACATTCCTGAGCAAGGACCACCTTCTATACAGTAGTCCAAGGCAGACCTCCTCCCCCACTTCTAGTCAGTTACCAGACCCACAGAGTCTATCCACCAAATATTCTCCTGCCCCCCTCCTCTCATCTATTCACCCACTGACACAACCTAAGATTAGGTCTTGTCATCTCTAAATTACATCCATTAATTTCTCAAAACTCAGTGAGTAGAACCTCTTCCAGGATGCTTTCCCTAAAGCCCAACTTCTACAGGTCTCTAGAATAGCTCCTCCCACCCTTCATTCAATTGTTGACGTACTTGTGCATCTATGTGTCTACCCGAGTTTAGGTTTGTGACATCCAGGGACAATATCTTATTTAAACTTGTACCCTGGCATCTAACAAAGTGCCTCGTGCTCCAAAAACTTCTCAATATTTTTGTGTTGAATGTGTTCATCACTCACCTGCTGTGTGTGAAGCATTGTGCTAACTTGAGCTGTAGGGCCAGAAAGAGTCTGTCTCTGTCCTTCAGGAGCTTCAATTCAATCTGGTAAACACAGGACAAAGTTTTAAGGGAGTTGTCACATCAGTGGGAAAAAGGAAGTAACTCTCAAAAGGCTAGAAAGGAAATCAAAATGGTATCAAAAAATAGGTTTGAAAATGAAATAACTATAGAAGAAACAGGAAATTAGAGCAGAGCAGAGAGGATGTAGCAAAGAAGGGGGTGCTGGAAAGGCTTGTTCCCCAAACTATTAATTCAGTGATGACAAGTTTATGTGGGAGGAAGCCAGAGGAATTGACTGATGTAACCATAGTTAAAATGGCCAGAGAGAAGATGAAATGAATACATTAATTAATTAAAGTTAAATACAATTTAAATGGCCAGAAAGACAGTACTCATCAACCCTTTGCAAATTTTGACCTCTCACCTTATAATAATTTCTATTAGGTGTGGCAGGAAATCACAGAGAAGGTGACAAGGGCATGCTTCTCTTTGGAAAATATATAAAAAATGCTATTTAAAATGTAGCAAAAACCTCCTCACAATTCAAGTTGATGTTTCATAGGGCACGATAACACCATATAATATCAGATTTCATTGGGTGAAGCAACAACAAAGATTTCAGCCCTGCAAGAGCTGACTGCCTTATTTTTAACAGTCTAAAAATCACATGGTAATTTCAGAAGAAAATGAAGTAGGCCCTGACTCCTTACAGATAAGAGATATATAGAAAATGGAGGGGGAAATGAAGTATATTTTAGACCAGATTGTGTTGTTCTTGATCTTGTTCTCTTACTTAGCCCCACACCAACTCAAAGGCAGGCATATAATAGTGAAACCAAAGGAAGAAAGTCTCCTAGAAGACACAGACTCTCAGTGCCGTATAAAAATGGGAAAGCTAACAAGGAGAGGAAATGTTCTCTTTTTAGAGGATAAGTGAGACATGAATTATCTTATCGACAGCATTAAAGAAATAGAGAACAGTAGTCTTGAATTGTTTAAATAAAAACAGAAGTATTGCTATCTTCTTCAGAATACCATATTTCTTCTTCAAATTCCTCATTTTTTGGTACAATTTTTCTTCTTTTAATTCCTAATTATTAGATATGGCTCAGTTTTTCAGGGCTTAGCTCTATTCTCTTTCCTCTTTCACCAACCATAAATCACCTTTAAAATAATCCAAAAATTCTTAGATTTGCTGCTGTGTAGCTTTTTCACACACACAAGAATTTCAGGTTGTGCCTTTTCATTTGGAAGTCAGATATAGCAATACCTCTTAAATCTGATTCTCCCCTTTTGTTTCCACAACTGTGATCAAATCTAGACTGATACCATTTCTCACCTTGATCACTGCAATAGCAGCTCCAGTCTGAGCCATCCCAGACATGCTGCTAAGTCTTAAAATATTCTCCTTCAAATATTCTGTCTAGATTGTCCCTGCCTGAATGCTTTCATGGTTCCATCAAACCTGCAGAGAAGACGACAAACTTCTCCCCTGTGTTCATGACCTTCCATTATCTGTCATTCACATTGTTAATTATTTCTCAAACAAAGCCTCTGTCCCAGCCTACCAAGTCTCTATTTCTCCAGTATCTTTGAAGCACATAAGTAATGTTGCTAGCACTATGATGGGTGGGATGGAAGTTTAAAGATGTTAGATACCTTAATCAAGAACATTCTGCAAGAAAACTGAAATAGGATTCATACAAGTCTTTCTCACTCCAAAATTGTCCTGTAACCACTAATATCTGAGTCTTTTGCACTTAAAAACTGGTACTCTTAACCACTCTGCCTTGCATTTTTTTAATTAACCAAACATATAAGTTAGAAAAAAGTCCAGCTCTGGTCTAACTTGTGCAATTTTCAAAGGCAAGTATATATTTAAAGATTAATGCTTTACTTAAAAATATATGCCAAAATAGATGAAAATGCACTTGATGAATCCTTGTTCCTGATGCAAAATCAAAAAATGTAGGCATTAAACATCCCTGTGAAATCAGAAAACATTTCTGTGAGCTAATGAAAATAGCTTCTGGAAGGGAAAACTAAATAGATATATAATTCCTTATTTCCTTCTTCATTATGACAATAAGCTACATATGTTTGTATATGTATTTGTATAGGACAATGAGCTACAAATATATGTGCTTATGAATTTATCTCAGTTTCATTCTCTCCTCATATTAAAATCAAAGCACATGAATAGCAATGCTTCCTTTCCTAGTAGTGCTGAAGTCCCCAGATTGCAAAGTGGCAGCCTAAGGACTCAATCTGGCCTGCATGTGTGTGCCATTGGCCCTCCCAGCGTTTTCCTTTTAATTGAATTAGTCTCCAACATTAAAAAAATCAAGACATTTCTCATAAAAATCCATATTTCTACATTTTCTTGGAAAATATAGAGATCTGGAAACACTGGGCCCACATTCCTGCCCCTAGAACTCCCAAGTCACTGGCAGGCTCCTTCTAGACAGGGCTGACCTCTCTAGTTCACCACTGTCTGCCCAGCCCTATTCACTCATGAATCTCGTCTGGGTCTGGGAAACATTTTGTTCCATATTCCCAGGTTTTATAGATGATCAGAGATTTGAAAAGTGTTTGTGGAGGAAGAGAGCACAATGAAAAATATGGGAAAAACAGACCGGAGGGACTCAGCACATCATTGCAGCCGTTTTGTTCATGTGTTTGAAATTGTCCGTTGAAATACTGTCCTGGGAAGATAAGAAAGCAGTGCAGCGAGGTGAGGTTCCTTCCACGTCTCCTGCTCCCTTTCCATCTTACCTGATACTCTTAAAACACAATTAAAAAAAAAAAAAAAAAAGGAAAGAAAAAAAAGAAAACTAAAAAGATTACAGGATTGTGTCAACTTCCTTTTTCCACAACTTTCATCTCTCCCCATCCCACTCCTCACTTTGAGAGACAGTGTATCATGAGACAAACACATCTTATGGTCATATAGAAATTTTAATAGCAACTCACAGAAGGAACTAGAATGAAATAACACAATAGTTTAATGAAGAATAACATTATAAGCATGAAAAATAACCTAGGTGTTGGATGGGGATAGAAGGGGTAACCAAACCAAAAAAGGTAATACTGGGGAATGAGGCAAGGGGTAGTCTTAAAATTGAATGAAGGAGACTCAGGAGGCTTTTGATTTAAAAAGCATCTTCAGTAAGGACATTTTATTTTATTGTATATTTTTAACAAAGCAGTCTCAGCCATTCCTAAGAGGTTATTATGTTGTTTCTTTCTATACTGCTGAATAAAAGGAACCTGTGATTAAGTAGCAATTCGTGATTTAAGGAACCGATAGAATTCATTGGACATTTTATAAGAGCATTTCCAGTGGCTTCCCACCTCTGAGAAGCTAGTTTCAATTTGTGCACTGTAATTAATCAGATAGCTTCAGCCGGAGAGAATTCATCAAAGAAAATGGAAACTTATTTTTGTGTAATTAGCTACTCTAGTGATTGATCGGTTAGTCACTTTATTTTTTTCTGTTCACTGCCAATTCTGACTATATATTTTACCTTATTATCTAAAAATCTCCAAATGGAAAAAAAAAGTGATAATTTCTTATACCCCGTTTAAGTGTCCATGAAAAGGATAATAGAAGAAAAACTTGAGAAAGTGGTTTTCCAAACTTTATATGTGAACGCCTTTGAAATTTTGGAATTCTATTTTGAAGTTTGCATGGAAGTGGCTCTATTCCAAAATATTAAATACAAGGATAGGACAGCAGATGAAGTCACAAAGCAAGGACTTATTAGATAATGAGGATGTTAAAGAAGAACGTTTTGGACTCTCTTGCTTTAGGTTTCGGGCAAGCCATTCCAATCTTCTGGAAAATAAAGGGAAAACTTAACTAATTTGAAAATTATTGCCATTCTCCTCCCCCCCACCCCCAAGCTACCAACAATTTATTAATGCCTTTATTGCAAATCTCTTGTATTTTTCATTTGGCAAACAGATTTTCTTCATTGCTTCATACTGAAAGAGACTAACAGGGAGTGATGTCTTCTCATGTATAAAGTAAACCATATGAATGTGTAAATTTAGACAAGTGGGAAAATAAATGGGTGGTTATTATGCAAATAGTAAAAGCCAAATGGGTATGTAAGATTTCTGAGACCACAGTGGCGCCAAAGATATGTTCTCTTTGCTGTTGCCTTTGAGCCCACAACCCTTCAGAACCAAAATCAACTCAAGAGATTTAGCTGTCAACCCTTAGCTCACATGTATTGCCCCTTTCTCTTGGTTGAAAGTAGACTGGCCAGTCCTACTATAGGTAAGCATATGTAAAGAAGATAAAAGAATTAAGACAAAGGATTTTACTATAAATGAATAAATAAAGTTTGTATATTCTTTCAAGTCTACCAAAGAAACATGAATTTACTAATAGAAAACTGCCTTGCACCTTTCAACACATTTATGCTTGACCCCCCACCACCACCCAGCACATAAAGTGCTTTTCAGCTATGAAATCATTTCTTTGAAAAACTAGAGGATCTTACAAGGTAACTTGGAGCAATCCTTTCTAATGGATATATTTTACAGTGATTGGATTCTTTAGAAATAGCCACTACTAGGTTTAAATTCCAGCAAGTCAAAAGTTTTGTAAAACTCTTGATGCCCTTTTGAAGTTGCAGACTAAGAAGCCTCTTCTTCCCTGAACACTTGATCAGACTGAGCTGCCCAGGTTGCTGGTGTGTGCATTTGATGAAAGCTCTTCTGAGCCCTCTATCTTTAAACTACCCAAGTATGGCTTATTACCCTTGAGTCCATTGAAATTATACTATTGATAGCCACTAATGTCCTTTGAACGAACAAATCAAGAAGACTTTTCCAATGCATCATTATTCTGCATCAAGGGTCTCTGGTCTTCCCTACCTTCCTGCCCCTCTGGATAAGAGCTGAAGTTTCATACTAATATTTGATATTTCCCCTCTCTGACCATCAGATTGGCTTTTTCCAATCTCAACTACCTGTCACTTAAACAAGAAATGACTTGCTCCTTTAACTAACAGGTATTTGTTATAATCCTCTACACATGAGATGAAGCTGAGGACTCAATCTCAGGGTCAGGAGACTCCACGGCCTCCCATTTTTTTGTTCCTTTGTCCTCTTCACCGTGGCTTCACATGTTTTGGATCTCTTCCACTGAGGATATCAAGTAGAAGAGAGGGGAAATGAGAGGCTGGGACCTGTTGCTGGCATGTAGACCTATGGTCCTTGACCTCACCATTTCATCCAGGTTCTTGTATGGGTCAATGTTATGGCATTTGTAGAACTAAAAGACACACCAGATATCCCACGAGCCCTCATGTATATGAATCAGTGCAAAATCGTCCCTGCAAACACTGGTATCCAAAGAGGATAGTAGGGTCAGCTAAGGTCTGCCATTTCTGCCTACGGTCAATACTGAGGAGTTAGGATTGTAAATATCATCCAAAGAAAAGAAGGACACACTAAGGCCAAAGTTCTTGAAAGTTATATTGCATTTGACCCTTCAGATTCACTCTCCAGTTTTCTCCACTCTGTCTTGACCCAAGAGGCTGATCAGTATGGATTACATCAATAGGACTTCTGTGTTTCCAGGTTCAACTGGGTTTAGTCAGCAGGGCCCTCAACAGGTGACTGAGAGAGGGAAGAAAGCAAAGTCACACATTATTCCCCTGGTTCTCTATCTCTTACAACGTTGTCTACGATGGAGGCTCCCTTAGCCTCACCCCTGTACAGGGGAACTTCCAACACCTCTCTCTCCCCCTCTGCCTTCCAGTGACACTTCCTTCCCTCCTCAGGCCTAGTGGGAACAGATCTCCTGCTGCTAGCTCTGGATTCTGCACTATCCTTTGTGGCTTACCTACACCCTGCCACACCTTTCTAATTAGTGTGCATATAAATAAAACTCTGTGAACTGTCCTAATTTTAGTGTGCCTCCTATTTCCATCTGGAACCCTGACTCAACTCTAGGGCTTTTGAAATATACACATTCTAGACCTCACCCCAGACCCACTAAACCAAAACTGTTAGACGTGAAGTCTCAGAAACCATTTTTGGCAAGCCTCTCAGTTGATTTTTATACAGTATCAGGGAACCACTGGCCCAAAACAGGAGTTGGCAAACAATGGCTCAAATCCAACAAAACCAGCAAAATCTAACCCACCCCATGTTTGCATGAACTAATGGTTTTTATGTATTTAAATATGCTTTTTTAAAAATCTAAAGAATTTGATGACATGTTAAAATTACCAAAATTCTGTCCATAAATAAACTGTTATTGGAACATAGTCGTGTTCATTTGTTTACATTTGGCTATGGCTGGTTTGGTATCACAGTGGCAGAGTTGAGTAGTTGCAACAGAGATTTTGTGCCCTGAAAAGCCTGAAATACTTACTGTCTGGCCCTTTACAGAAAATGTTTGCCTACCCTGGTCTTAAGGGAGGGATATATTCCTGTTCTGGATCTCATGCTAAGACAACTCTCTATTTTTATTAATACTATAAACCAAGATCTCAAGTCTTATAGGTCACTCACTGTGCAAAGAAATGCTGTTCTATGCACTTGGAATGACCATTCCAACCTGTATGTGGCCTGGGACATATTTATTCATATGGGCATTCACATGAGCACATAGTAAGTATTTCAGCCAGAGCTAATGGATGCTACAATTTAATACGTTTCAGCATCCTGACTTAGAATCTCTGTTCCAGCACTTACATGACTTTGATATGTTATAGTCTCATATGTACATAATTTAAGAACTTCCCTATAAATTATTAAAAATAGAGAAAATGTTATGAAAGAGTATAGCACAAGACACTTAATAGGATAGTCCATAGCTATTAATTACTTTCTTCTACCTCCACCCCATTGCAGTGCCATTTATATACTTCAAAAGTCAAGAGACAAGGACCAACTTTTTCACTGGGCACTTTCTCCAATGAACTGAAAGTTTCCAAGTTATTTGGGAAGGTAAAACAGGCCTTAGAAACATACTAATGAGAAAAGGAGCATGGAAGAGCTTTTTATCCTAACACAATAGCCCACACCCTGTGGGCACTCCATAAACACTAACTGAATTGGATTTTATTAGGCTCTTAGACCACATCCAATTCCTTTGCTGTCTCTATCATCAGAGAAGCTGCCTTCAAGTGTATGGAAATAAACAATTTACCCATTGGTCTCTGCTTTGAAAGGAGAACTTACACATAGCAGTTGAGACATTATGCTTTGATGGATTCTGCCCTTGGGGTCTGTTTTAAAAGTGTAGCTTCAGTTCCTCTTTTATCAGTAAACAAAAGTTTTCCAAAAACACAAAGACTTTAAGACTTCCCACATAGCATACATCATGTTGTAAGAGCATGCATTAGTAACAGTACTGCCAATTGAAATTGCCTTCAAGACAAATGAAGACTTGCTATGACCTAGGAATGGAAGATTGGAAATAAAAGGTAAATCTATCCCTGAATTCTCCTTATTTTGTACATGCTAAAAAAAGAATATATGATATTACCCACCACCATTCCAAAGACATGATAGTTCCACAATAGTAAAATACCTTAGATACGACCTCTTCAAAGGATTTCCACATTAGAGCCCTGGGAGTCTCTGGCAATATAACTCAGGAGGCAGGAAGAGGCAAATTGGATGTCTTTCTTCAATCCCAAACACTTCTTCAACCACAGAACTTTTTGTTTGTTTTATATGTTGGAGTTTTACATAATATTAATATTTAGTTGGAAAAATGGGTCTCATCAATAAAAAAAAAAATAGACTAAATTAAGTGACCCATCCCTCTCACATTGCAGATCAGGAATTGGCCAACTTTTTCTGTAAAGGGATACATGGTAAATACCATATATAAGGCTGTACCTGCTATATGGTCTCCATTGCAGTCACTCAACTTGACCATTGAAAGGTGGAAACAGCACAAACAAAATGGCCTCTGCTCCTGGTGAGGCTGCCTCGCTCTGTTGCCTCTGCAGCCACTGTCTAAACAAAAAGAAGCCTCTGAGAACAAAGGCAATGAATGCAACTCTGTCTGACACTCCTTTCTGCATCCTTGAGTTCAGTTTTGACTTTTTCCACATCAGGAGTTTCAGTTTCTCGTAACACCTTCCTTCTTCACAGGTTAGTAAAAACCCAAGTAAATCAAACCAGAGCATGTGGGAAATACCACTTACTCCTGTAATTTAAAGAACACATGAGGCAATGAGGAACAGGAGAAACTACAATTGCTGTGATGTACATCGGTTCTTATGACAGTTGCAATGAAAAGGGAAAACCGTTTTAGCATAACAGTCCAGTTAGTCTCAAGATGGTTGTGTTGTGGTTTTCCTTGGCTAATCTTCCCAGTCAACAACAGAGCTCTGAAATTGCTTTAGAAAATAATTACAGAGATTTACAATTCAAACGTCCATAAAATGTGCATCAGAATTTTAAAACAATTTAAAGAAACAGTTCTCATGAGTGGATTCATGTCACCTTAAGCTATGCAAACTAGACTACCTCTCTACCCCTCAAAGCATAGCAAGGTATTTCAAAAAGGTAATTGATCATTTTCACTCTTTTTGTTTTTTAGAAAAATGGAATCTTAAAGCTAAAAAGGTCTTAAAAATCATCCACTCAAATAACCTTGATGTCATTCATAAGGAAACTGACATTCAGGAAGATCGGTAAGTGGCTTCTTGTGGTTGCAGAATTAATTGGCAGCAATTCCAGTCTAGTGCCTGGGTTCTCTAATCCTAATTCAGAAGTTTTATCTGCTACTCCACAAGCCCTCTTCCCCCAGAATCATATTGACCACAACTGTAGTCTTTAAAAGAATCATTGTTTAGCATCTTTTGCTGAAATGTACACCGTGCTGCATCCGTACAATGGATTCCACTCAGCGAGAAAAAGGAGCAAACCAGTGATATGTGCGACGACATGGTGAATCTGAGATGCCTTATGCTGAGTGAAAGTGGTCAGACTCAAAAGGCTATCTGCTGTAGAACTCATTTACACGACGTCCTGGAGAAAGCAAAAGTACAGGGACAAAGAACAGATCAGTGGTCTCCAGGAACTGTCCTGGGGCCCAGAGGAATCTAGGGGAGAGGGCAGCTGATGCAAGTATTCTATTTCTTGGTGTGATTGTGGTGGTCACATGACACACATTTATTCAAACTCATACAAATTGCATGGTTAAAAAGGGTAAATTTCACTGTATTTAAATTGTACCTCAAAAGAAAATGTGCTGTATTTGACACTCATAAAAGCACTGGTTCTGGCCTCAAACATTAAATAATTCATTTGAGGGGAGTGGAAATGTTCCTAAAATTATAGACAAAATTTTTCTTTTGCAAGCTTTACTAACTATCAAATAGATGGCAGGCCAATAATACTTCATCTTTTTTGGACACTCAATTTTGACATCATTTGGGATTCGTATTAAAAGTTGTACATGCAGTACAAGCCAATAGAAAAATCACACATTTGTAGATTGGGTGTCCTATCAGGGTTTGGATCCATAGGTGGTCTCCACTACAAAAGGCCTTTGTCAAGGAGCTCAGGAGCAAGTCAGGCTCAAGAACTATGGTTAATATTTAGTAAGTGCTGATCTATGCCAGACACTTCTTTGAGCTTTACATGTCTTATGTCATTTAATTCTCTCTGCAATGCTATGAGAGAAGTGTTATTCACTGTCATTTTTGCAAGTAAGGAATGAGAAGCCCAGAGAGATAAAATAGGTACCTTAGGTCACACTGCAAACAATGGAACCAGGATCACTGGGGTTAGGTGGTTTGAAGTGAAAGGCCTTGCACTGGGCCTTGAAAACAATTCTGTGGAACCAAAAAGGGAAGCACACTGTGCAGGAAAGGTGTGACTGAGCTGCAGAGGGGTGTCCATGTGGGGCATGGCAGCCCCAGTGGAACAGGAGGCTGGCTTTAGAAACATAATAGAGCAGAACATTAGCAAAGAGAAGCTTGTAAAGGACACTGAAAGGCAGGCTGATAAATACGGCATTTGTTCTATGGATGCCTTGACCACACCCCACTGGAGATACTTGTAAAATAGAACAACCATTCTAGACAAAGTTGATTTAAATATGGAAATGAAATAATTAGTATAGAAGATTAATCAGACAGTGGTGTCGGGACCATTTATAAGCTCCCTGGTAGCAAAGAGATCCCATCAAGCTGTAGTTGCTGGGATCGGTGCTTTCCATGTCTTATCTCGCCCCATGTCCACCTCCACACCCTGGAGGGTCCCCTTCTTACAGATTAGGTGGCTGAGCCTAGTGGAAGGTAAATGATCTTCGTTAAAATCCCACTGCTGGGAAGACACAGACCTAAGTCTGAAGGCCAAGTGCACAGAACTCTTCCTTATGGACACGGGGCTGGAAGCTCTTCAAAGTGACGCAACCCACCAGGAACATTCAGATTAGTCTGACTAGTCTTTCATAACGTGAAAGAAAGAATCTTAATAGATTACACAACAGAAGAATTGGCAGTACTTGAGAACTGGCTGGATATGAGAGAAAGGAAGAATCAAAGGAGTCAAACGGCCTGGAGAATTAGGGGTCTCACTGACAGAAGCATGCACTGAATGCATATTGACATAACCTGAAACTCACAAACAAATTCTTTAAATGCTGAATTTCTATGGTTTTACAAATGTGGGAAAGTCTCACCCATGAATCCGGTTTCCATCTCCCTCCTCACACATCCTAGCATTTATTTGAGTCACTAAAGAAGACAGGTAGGAAAAAGCTAGCATCCACATTGGACAAATGAACTTGGCCATCTATTGACCAACCTATAAAGGACTATACAAGGCCAAGTCTGTCACTCAAGTCCTCAGATCCAAGGTTCTTAGGCCAGAAAGGGGTGGCTTCAATGATTTCTCAAGAGTCAAGTTTTCCTCAACTCCAGGAACTTACAGAATTCCTTGATAATAAGTTTAATAAGAAAACACCTTTGGAAGTCATTTAAATACTATAGAAAAGAAAAGTACTCAGAAATAGCCACATGATCCTTTCTTTATCCTTTAACTTTAATCACCCATTTCTTCAGCATAATGTACTGAACACTGGATCAGGCATTGCACTTGAGTTAGAAATACAAAAATAGCTTACAAAAAAAAGTTCATTCTTATTCTCACAGAGCACATAATTTGGTTGTCAAAAAAGGATTACAAATAAAACTTTTGAATTAAGTCTCTTAGAATTCTTTTAGCATTTCCCTTATATCAGAGCCCAGCTTATTAGCAGTGATAACAGAGCAACAAATTTATTTTCCAGTGTTTTTGCATTTTGCTAAGAATATTTGCTGTTGTTTTTATTTTCTCTTTACCTTCGAAGAGGTAGCAAGTGAATGCCATAGTGACCCATATTTGGTGGCCATAAAAATGCACCCTCAGACTTCCTGCCATGGGGAATGTAATTTACTGACTGGTCCCAGCTGCTCCGCTCTGAATCCATCACCATGTTCCTGCTGAGGCCACACTTCCCGCCGGCTACTCTCAGCCAGTGACTGAAATACCCACACAGACCCCATTCTGTGAGATGCAGGACTCTTCTACAGGGGACTTTGACTTGAAGCCTCCCTGCCAGTGTGGCTGCAGACTTTCTTAGAACAGAGCTGCAGTCTGAGACTCTTCCTTTGATCCCAGATCCCATCTGCCTTCCTTCTCCCCCAGGGATCAGATGAGGCCTGTGCTTCTAAGGCACTCTCCACCTTGTTCAGCTCCCTGCCCCTTTCCCCTCGCAGGAATTTCCCCAACAAATCTCTTCCATGTCTAATCCTGCCTTGGTGTCTGCTTCTCAGAGGACTCAAATAAGCACAACATGCACAAGCAATACACTTGTTTCAAATTTGCTTTTACAGGAAATTCTCCCTCACTTATACTACCAAAAGAGTGTCCTTTAAAAGGGACCCTATTTATAGACACCTGCTGTTTTGTTGCTTTATGTAGTACAAGAATTTTTGAGATAGTTTCAAAAGTCCATGCCTTGTCTTCTACGCTACACAAAAAAGAGCCTTTGTTTATTTAATGAAGATAAAAACACCTTATTCCGTTGGTTCTGGTCTAAAGCAGAGTTAGGGGCTCTGCAGGTTAGTGGGCAGCTGTGGACAGAGACCTCGCACTCTCTAATTCTGGTTATTCCTCTTACTAATCATGTAACCTCAGACAAGCCATTTAACCCCTCTGAACCTGTTTCCTCTATAATAGGAAGATAATAATATCCTCCTTGCTAACTTCAAAAAGCTGCTTCAAATGATTTAATTATGTGAAAGTGCCTTGCAAACTATACAAAAGTAAGAGACTATGATTATAGTCTAAATAGTGAGTATGATTGACCAGCTTTTTTCACACTCCTTGAGAGACAAGCGCTGGATATAACAAAGTAATTTCACATCAAAATATATGCATCTTAGTTGCAAGGTGAGAAAGATCAGAAAACTGGCAGCATGGCACTTCAAGTTATACAGTGTATAAGCCAAGTTCACAACATCTAAGTAGGCTACAAAATAATAAACTGAAAACTCTACTGAAATTACCTTACCTCCTACAGATGAGAGTAAATATAAGATGCTAGCTTAACCACAGTGGTTGAATGAACCTTAGAACCAAATACACATATAATCCTTCCAATCTGCTTGACTTTAGGTCATAATAATAAATCTCACCACACCGGTAACATGGGGTTTTCCTTGGTTTGGTTATAAATCACTTTTAATAGAAATAAAAGAAGAAAAACATTCTCAAGGGTCTATGGGTATATGTGAATATGTCTGTTTTCTCCCTCAATATTGTGGTTGAATTCAGGTGTTTCTGTGTGATAATGAAGCTGGAAAAGAAGCAGTATGAAAGAAATAGCACAAGCCTTCAGGAATGTGGGTTAATCTCTGGTGTAAATACAGGCCGTTACAAACTTGATAGGACTAAAACCTATGAGAAATTTCTTTGTAATCCTCTTAATCCTAAAAGCAGTAGCTTCCATTTAAATTATGAGACCTCAGTCGAACAACTGCAGAAAAATTCTCATCTTCCTGGTTAATTACAAAATAAACAGATATCCTCAAAGAGAAGAAGGTTGACTTCTTTGTTGACTACCATAAAATGAAGACAATATGTAAATGATGCTTGGTACTGTTAAACTAACCATTTCCTTCCCACTGGTGTTTTCTTTGGGTTTCCTATTTCATGACCTTTGTTAAGTGTCTCCTTACATGAAGATGGGGAGATATATACACATCCCCATACCCCTTCATAAGAGACACCAAGCAAAGTTGTTGGATCTGAGAAGCAAAAATTAACTTTCTTTTTATGGCTAATGTTTCCCCCAACAAAGGGAATGATTACAACCCAACAATCAGTGGCAAATATCCTGTCTGGATAAAGGCAACTATGCTTAAAAGCAAAACTTACCCTCTTGCTCCATCTACACCTCTTTTTTTTTTTTTTTTTTTTTTTTTTTTAATAGTTTTGAGACAATCAGAAACAAAATAAGCCCAGTTCCTTGAGGCTGCATTAAGTTACCTGGATGTATCACTAATAACTAAAGTTCATCTGCAGGGATGTGACAGTTATTCCTTAACTATTAGTAACCTGGGAACGTTAGTCCTTGCAAACTTTCCACAAAGGTCCCCTTCTTACCACTAGAAAATTCACCTCAAGCACACTCTACCAACATCTCAAACACCCAAGACATATAAAATGAAGACTAAAGAACTGAGGATGCTGGAAGTTTCTATTTATAGAATGTCCTGGAAAAAGAAAAAAAGAGGTCAGAGGGTGATTAAAGGTCACATTTCTTCATCCCAAGCCTTTTCCAGGTAGAACCAACTTTCATCAGCTTTTCTAGGCTTCCATGCCCCAGATCACCCTCATGTACCCATCCAAACAAAGCTTCTAAATAAATCTAAACAAATACAAACAAATGCTTTCTTAGTGGGGTTGCACTTTCAAATTTAAATACTCTGAGCTTGCTTATGTGCATGCAAATAAAATGTCATGCTCATCAGGGGAACATACTTTGGCTCAAGTAGGATATGATAAATGGCACGTAATCTGATTGAGGAAAAACATCTCTATGCCAGAGGAAAGTCAATTTGGCTGAATTGTTTGTGATGGAATCAACTGTGTCACATATGCCACAGGCAGAGATAACCTTACCCTTTCACCTATAATGGCACACAGTCCTTTCTCTACCCCCACAGTTAGTGCTGCCTGCTTTGAGTCCAATCATTCATTCAACAAATAGATGCAGAGCACCTACAGTGTACCAAGCACTCTTCTAGGTACGAGATTATCAAAAATGAGTAAAACGCTGCTCCTGGCCTCCAGGGGTAAGAAGCAACCAAAAATAAAAGTGCCTGCGATGCACAGGAATGTACACAGCAAAGCACCTACCAAATAGGAGGTACTCAGTAGATGTGGGGTAAATAAGAATTCAAATAGTTTTAATAGAGAGGCACACAGAGTGCTAGAGTGTACAGAGCTTAGAGTCATTCTCAGCACACAATAAGCACACAATACATATTTAGTATTTAACAAATGAAATAACAAATTCTATGAGCATGTAGAAGAAAAATTACCTAATACAGGCAATGGCTTCCTTATGAAGATGACATTTAAGCTTGATAAACAAGCTGCAAAAGAAAATTGGAGGCAAGGAGACTAATAGTAATTGGCTGGTTCACTATGTGACAAGTCATGTTAGCTAAAGTATTAACCTCAGACTACGGCTGCGTTTACTTGATGCTGCCTGAATCATGACCACCACCTAGCTACTTTCACTGAGGCTATGAAGATTCAAGGCTGTACCTTCAGGAAAGGGTGATAATAGGCCTGTGATACCTTTCTTGTAACAAAGGCCCCTCTGTCATTGCTAAAATGCAGGGTATGTAAAACACACATAGACATGGTTGTTAGTCTTCCAGAAAGAAGTCCACTAATTCACCAAAAAGGAGGAAGGCAGAAGACAGGGACAGTAGAAGATGAGAAAGAACTGAAGGACAATACATGTCTTAAGTGGCACTACGGACAACAGAAAGACCAGAAAAAATAAAGACACCAATATCAAAACAAAACACTTAACAACATGGAATCATTTTATACCACTTTCAAGGATATCATCTTGTCAAGGAAGCACTATGAAAAGCAAACAGGTTTCACAAAAATAAATGCTCAGATTTTCAAAGAGAATATGTAACTTGGATTAGAACAAGACTGTAGAACTGGATATCTCTTTGGCATCTGCAGGATGAGTATTATAAGAAAGGGATGTGGAATAAGCCATCATAGAAGGATCTTCAGAACGAGTGACTTTTAGGCTGTGATGTGACTGCTGTATTTGTTGTAGATTTATTTCTACATATACAGAGTGTCCATGAAGTTCTTGTGCAATTTAAAATAGTCAACTATTTGGATCCAAATGGGAAAATTCAATTCATCTTAACAAAATTTCCTTCACAACCATTTAGGTAAGTATTAATTACTTGGTTTGCACTGGTACTTGCTCTGTTTCCTCTCTAGATAAAGTGGCAATTCTCAGCATTTTTCTCAGCTCATAAGTGACATACTGGCATGTGAAAGCAACTCCTGTGTCACATAACCACCCACTCCACTGTGCCACACTTTCTTCACAAGAACCATATACTTTAATACCAATCCATATTAATAAAAAAACAACAATCTGCCTTGCTTAATGCAAAGGAAATAATGCTCACTTGAGCATATTTTTCCTGTACTTCCTGATTACCAGGAAGGTTGAAATGGATATTGGTCTTACTGGCATTAATTAATCTACTTTAATGCTTTTGGGTTTTTTTTTTTTTGCCATCCCCTTCATTACTATTTTGCTTTGCTAGAGTAAACATCAAATCAAATAAAGAAACATAATAAAAACAATCTTAAAATCCATTGTTTATCTTAATAAGTAGACATTTTCTTAGTTTCTATAATAAAAAACTAAAATGGTAGAAAAATAATTATTCACACATTTGATTTCTGCCTTAGACTTTAACAATTTTTCTAACACTGTCTATTTCAACCTTCATTAAACACACTGAGTAGGTACTGGGAATTGAAAGAAAAATAATAAAAATGACTATTAATTTTTACTCTCAAGTAGATGTAGTACATATACTTTTTCCTATTTCTCTTACTAAGTACAATTAAAAATCCTAGACATTATATATAAAACAAACATAAGATGACTCCTAAAGATAAGATAAATGCTCAAAAACACTATAGATAAATCAAAATGGCATTATAAAAAATGTGCAAATAAACCACAAGAAGGCAAGGAAAAGAAAACAGAGAAAGGAAAAACAGAGAAACAAAGGAAAAAAAAAAAAACAGATAAAATAACAAATTTGAGTCTTAACAGAACACCATTGCAATTAAATGTAATAGCATGAATATATCAATTTAATTTCTATTAATTACATTTAATTTCTATTAATAGAGTAGATTTTAAAGTATCAGCCAAATATATGCTCTACAAGAAATTCAATTCAAATATAAGACACACAGATTAAAATCAAAAGGATGGAAAAAGATATATCATGCACATATCAATTACAAGTAAAAAGTATAAAGTATAGTCAGATAAAGAAGACTTCAGAACAAGAAAGTTACCAAAGACAAATAATGTAGCAATCCTAAATGGTTATACACTAAAAATCAGTGATCCAAAATACTGTGAAACAAAACTAATAAGCCTAAAAAGAGAAATAGATAAATGCACAATTATAGCTCAACACATCAAAATCCAGCTCTCAGCAACTGATAAAACAGCTAAAGAGAAGATGATCAAAGATATTGATCCACCACCATCAAAGGGATTTAATCAACATTTATGAATGCTCCACCCAAGACACATTATTTTCCAATGTCCATGAATAATTTGTCAAAAGAAGATCATATCTTAAAGCATAGAACAAATCTGAACAAATATAAAAGAATTGAAATCACAGACTGTGATTCAAATTATAATAAAATCAAACTAGAAATCAATAATGGAAAGATAATAAAGAAACATCCAAACGTTTGGAAGCTAATCAACACACTTCTAAATGACGCATCGGTCAAAGTAGTCTAAAGGGAAATTTTAAAATGCATTGAGCTGAAAGGAAATAATAATGCAATGTATCAACTTTGTGGAACACAGTAAAAACAGTGCTTAAAGGAATTACAGGCATAAGGCATGATTTAGGAAAAAAGAAATGTAACAAATCAATAAACTAGACTCTCAACCCAAAGAACCTAGCAAAACAAAATTGAAAAAGAAAAACACCAAATAAAAAGACCAAAATAAACCAAAAGCAAGTGGAAGGAAGGAAATAGTAAAAAGCAGAAATCAACGAAATTGAAAATACAAAAACAATAGTAAAATAAATTAAACAAAGAGACACTTCTTCAAAAATATAGATAAAATTCTAAAACCTCTAGCAACACTGACAGAGAAAAAGATAAACACAAATTAGCCATACAAGGAATTAAATGGGGGATTTCACTGCAAACACTACAGCCATCAAAAGAATAACGAAGGAGAGGCGGAGCATGATGGTGGTCAGGACAGACGCGTAGCCCACCTCTCCCAAGTCATCAGGTGGGAGGAAAAAGGGTCTAGACCTTCCCTGTGTGTGGATTATTGGAGTAGATGGACAGCTGAAGATGCTCAGCAAACTGGCGGATTGCTTTTCATGAGGGGTAATTTAAAACCACAGACTCTGTTGTAGAGATTCTTCCCTGCTCGACTGTGCCAGCCAGCAGGCCCCTCCCCCACGGATGGCAGCAGCCTGTAAATGCTGACAAAACACAATTGACAAATATTTATTCCTGAACTGAGGGAAGAATCTGAAAGGAGAGCCAGTCAAAACCACGGGGAGCTGGGCAACCTGTTAGACAATTGAGGGGAAGGGATCCCTGCCCAGGAAACAGACATTTTAAACTACCCAAAAGGGCGGGCACCTTTCCCCCAGATGTTGGAAGGGGCTGGCGGTTCAGGCTGCACATGAACTGGCGGTTGCTGCCCCAAAAAGGAAACTCTGAAGAAGCCACGAATGCGGCTTTGGACGCGGGAACCGCTGCCGGAGCCGCAAACCAGCTGGCAACCAGGCGAACCCAGCAGCACCTCTCCCACACACAGCAGATTGCAGTCGCCAGCTTGCGGGAGAAACTGGGAGCAGAGAGGAAAGATTTGGGAAGCGTGGACACCTGCACTGAGAGGGAGGGTCGGTCGCAAGTCCTGTCTGGAGAAGAACAGCCGAAGTTACACAATTCTTAGGCAACAAACTTTTACAGAAATTCCAAAATGGCGATTGGCCATGGAAGGTGGTTACCATGGTAACAGTATAAACTGTGAATCAGGTATAAGCCTGGGAACCACTCACAGAGCCACCTGATGTCTGAAAAGTATATTGCAGTATGAATATATTCCTACGAAGGTTGATCTCTACAGCAGATGTATAATTGTGTATAGTGTATAGTTGTATATTTCTACACGCAAGAGTATTTTTGTAGTTGGTGCCTTTTTTTTCTTTTTTTTTTTCTTGTTTTGTTTTGTTCTGCTTTTTTTCTCACCATTTTCTTAGAGAAGCTTTTGATAATTTTTATTACTTTTTACATAGATATATTTTTTATTTCTATGTTTTCTAATTTCAATTTCTTCTTTCTTCTCTTTTAACATTTCTACTAACACCACTTTTCTCTCTCTCTCTTTTTTTTTCTCTTTCCATTCTTTCTTTTAATTATTGTACGATTATCACTATTTTTATTGCAGTTGTTTTTATGTTGCTGTTGTCATGGGTGTTGTCTGTATGTCTATGTGTTTCCATCTGTTTCTGGTAACCTTCGTATCTGTTTATTTGTTCATTTGCTCTCAACGAGCTTGGTGTTACAATCTGAAACTCTGAGCTCCCAGAATTCCCCTCCACTCTCACTCTGTGGCCTGGAGGCCTGTCCCCCAGGAATCCAGATTCTTGGGTGAACTCTTGAGAGGTGTAGACAGGACCTGGATTGCAGCTGGCCAGTGCTGATTCTGCAGCACAGGAGTGAGGAGACGACAGTTGGCTAAGAGGGAACCACACCAGAGCGGTGGTGCCCTGAGGTGTAGAGCAACAGCCGTCTTCAGCAATAATAAGACCCACCCCCAGATATCCCATAGCCAATCCTCCTGTCTCCCTGGGCAACCAGATGAGGCCGAGCATTTTCTCAGATGGTAACCACCACGGAACTGACCTGGGACTGAAACACAGGCCCCGTGAGTAAAGGGTTTGCCTGAGGCGGTACTGTCCTGGGTGGAACACGGGGACTAGAAAATGCACCCACAGAACTGGGAAATTCCCAGGGTGAGGCTGATCTAGAGGACCACTTTACTGAGCATAAGACTCACCTGGCCCTCAGGGGATTACTAGACTATAGACAAAGGAGGCCAAGAGGCTACAGCTAACAACTAATCGTGCTGTGAATACAAACACAAGAGTAAAGACAGGGCCAGAGACACAGGTTCTGGGAACTCAAATCAGCCTCTCCTCTGCAGAGGAATCTAGCAGGGTCAGAAATAAATTCCCACAGGGTTGTTCTGTTCACCCAGTAACATAAACTAAGGGTGGGGCTGGAACAGAGTGAACACCCCCAGCCACCATCAAGTGCCCGAGGTTGATAGGCCTCACCACCCCCTGCTGGATAAAGACATAGAGCAGTGGCCTGGATGAGCAGACACAGACTACCCTGTGATTTAGGCAGCTGAAAACCTCTGGAATATCTGCTCCCTGCAGGCAACTGACTGGGTCACAGCCCTGTGGGGCTAGCAGTGACTGGGTGTGACAGAGCTGCAAGGTCGGGAAGGAGGCATCAATCTTCCCAGACTTATCTACTTGCTGGGTGGCTACTCCTGACTCCAAGCAGCACTGGAGTAAGCCATATAAGAGCAATCACCAGACCCTTGTGATCCAGTTCCCAGAGACTTTTAAACCCAAGAAAGCTGCTGACTGAGACAATTTATTTGGACCTTTTGAACTGAACTAATTACCTGGGGACTATCCAGGTGGTGCCCTGGGTGTGTTGCTGTAGGAAGGTTTGATTTTCCTGTTCCATTTGTTGCCTGTGGTGGGTGGGGTGACTTAATTGCTGGTATTTCTCCACAGTCGAGACTTCAACCCAGAGTAACTATTTCAATAGGGTCAAACAGAAACCAGCTGAAAACAAGACAGAACCACTTAGCCCCTCTACACCAAAGGGCCCCAGTTTCACAGGCCACAGCACTCTACGGGTCCTCAACAAAGCACCAGGGGAGAAATCAAAGGGAGTAAAACAATCATGGGGTGGAATCAGCGGAAAAACTCTGGTAACATGAATAACCAGAATAGATCAAACCTCCCCCAAAAAAGATATGGCAGATGTAATAGAAGATTCCATTCACAAACAACTGGCTGAGATGTCAGAAATCGAATTCAGAATTTGGATGGCAAACAAGATTAACAAAATGGAACTAGGAATTCGAGGAGAAATTCAAAAGCTGTCTCAAGAATTTAACAAATTTAAAGACAA
>CAUYPK010030736.1:0-22111 GCA_963574355.1 Loris lydekkerianus
ACCGGGGCTGTGGAGTGGCAGCACCTGCCCTTAATCCACCACCTGAATCGTGTTGTGTTGTTGCCTTTTTGGTTTGTTTTCATTGTCACCCATTTCCCACCGTCCCGAGAGCTCCGTTCTCACCCACTCAAGTCTGCCCCCCCCCCCCCCCCCAGTGAGTCCAGAGTCTGAGCTGAGGTGCAGCAGGTGACGGAGCTCCTGCCCTTCTCAGGGCCTCGATCTGTGCATTTAGGTCAGCTTTGTTTTCCCAGGGATTGAAAGGCTGGCAAAGGCCTTTGGTTCTGGGTCAGCCCTGGAGGAAGACTGGACCTGCAGGAAGTGAATGAGAAGGACTCTTATTTGTATGAACTTGATTCTTTCATGTTCTCTGTCCCTTCCTGTTTCTTGTCTCTAGCCCAGACCCCAGGGACAGTGGCCACTGCTGCAGGCCTCTTTTCCCCTTTCTGAGGGGCTTTGGGCATTTGGGAAACTCTAGGCCCCTCAGCTAGTTTAGTTCAGCTAGTGTGTGTTTGAAACAACAGCATGTCCGCAAATTTCTAACATCAGAGCCCTTGGGTCCCTGAAGACCTGGCTCTGACCCTGACCTGAGTTTCTCTCTTGTGCTGCTAGGAGGTGCTGGCCACTTGTCAAAATTAGTGTCTCTGGGAGTCTGCCTTATGCCTGCCTTAGGGCTGTGAAGTAGGAGGAATCATGGATTACAAGAAAGTAAAGTTTGACACATTTTAACTCAGATGAAGTCTAAGGAAAAAAAAAGGAGCAAACAACCTTGAAGGAGGTTGCAAAAATATAGGGCATTATTTAGCACAACTAAGTACTCTCCCACATTGCTAGAGGACGAATGAATCATTGCACCCTTTTTAGAAGACAGTCTGAAAAAAATCGTATTTCGTTTTTTTTGAATGGGCAGTACATGTATGAGATAATACATTTAAGTGGCTCAAAAAGGGGGTACAGTGAATGTAAATCTCCCTCCCTTGCCCCTGGCCACCCAATTCCCCTCCCCTGAGAATGGCCATGTCAGGTTTGCTCTTCCAGAGATACTCAGTATGAAAATAAGCATTTGTTATATGTGCACCTCTACTCCTTGACTTGGAAACCATTCTTTAATATTACCTCATAATATGCCGTAGTCTTTTGCCCAGCACTGCCACACCTGAGAATCTGCCCTGCAGAAGTCATTGCCCCCAGAACAAGAGGATATTTATTGCAGCATTATTTACAGTGGCAAAACAACAAACCCTGGAAATAAAACGAATGTCCATTTTTCAGGAAATGATTGAATAAATTATGGTACATCCATACCATTGGCGTATCAGCTGCCTAAAAGAGTGGATATAAAGGGCAGTTTGTTGACTTCAAGGCATTTTTGTGTTTAAGGGAGAGCAAGATTTAGAGAAGAAAATATGATATGATCCTGTTTTATGCAAAATATAATCATTGTTGGCTGGGCACGGTAGCACATGCCTGTAGTTCTAGCACTCTTGAGAGGCTGAGGCGGAAGGATCTCTTGAACCCAGGAGTTTGAGGTTGCTATAAGCTATGATGATGTCACTGTACTCTAACCCAGGTGACAGAGTGAGACCTTGTCCCAATTAAAAAATAAAATATATAATTATTGTCATTTTGTTTGGGGGACTGGATATCCTACTTCATATTCTTCTGTCACATGGCCCACTCATGCAGGCATTCTGTCTGGGAGGCCTTCAAGTATCCTTAGTATCCTCAGTTCTGGTCAAAATGAACTTCACCCTCTGGTCAGTTTTAGAGGCCCACTGGGAGGGCATTGCAGGTGGAGAGCCCATGCCATTGGGATTTGTGAATGCTTATGTGGACCTCTTGTCAGCCCAGGAGAGGCTAATGTGTTCCTGGGCACCAGGTGCCATGGGGAGAAGTCACCACTCGCTGACTATGACAAGTCAGACCTATGTCCCCATTGTTCAGTAGAATGAACTAAGCACACAGTGTGGCCAGCTGTGAAGCACACAATGCCACCAAGCCTGCCACTTTGTGGGACTAATGCAATGGGAAACACTGAGCCAGGACCTCAGACTGAAGGGGCAAGCAGCCCAAGTTAGCTCTCGTCTTCCCCAAGCGCACCACCCACAGCCACCCCTGGAGTGCTTCTCAGGCCCCATTCTTGAAAGGGGTGGGCCCTATTGCTGGGGATAATGGGCCTGGAAAGAAGGCTCTGGGTGGACCCAACCCCTAGGACTGCTGCGTCGGACCACTCGGGGGGTGCCCTGGCACTGTGGTTTCCGATGCTGGTGCCCTGGGACGTCCTCTCTGAGACTGTGCTTCCCTTCTCCTTACTTCCCCACCCTTGCATTCTGCCAAGGTCAGGAGCCCCTTCAGGGGTTGTCAGTGGATGGGGCTCACGACCCCTTTGTGTCACAACTTGTCCTCTGGTGGGCTTCACTTGCAGTGGCTGTTCTTCCAGGGAAAGATGGAAGGATCAAATTGGGCCTTTTCCCAGCCTCAACTGGAGACCATGTTTATTCACAGTGCTTCCTCCTTCCTCCTGACTATATGCCTTCCCCCTTCCTATGTCTCTTCCCAGAGGTTGTTCATCAGAAGCGAGAGCTTTCCTGCACATCAGATTGGACAGAAAAAAAATGAAGTGAGAGCTCACTTCTCCCTGGCTTATCTACTCCTCCAACCCCTCAGAGGAGGGGAGCCCCAGTTGTTGCTGACTCAGCGGCTTTGTCTTGCATAGGGTAGCTAGAAGGGGTTGACTCTTTGCGGGCAGAAGGACCCCAGAGGACAATGTACATCTGTGAGGTTACAGAAGTGTGGGCAGGGCAAGGGGACCAAGGAGAGGTAGTGACACACTTCCTGGACTGGGAACAGCCAACTTATAGCCAGGAGAGGAGTCAGTCTTGGGATGAAGCTGGCTCTCTGGGCAGCTGAGGGGAGACATAGAAAGAACCTGAATCCTTGATTCATCCAGCCTGCTGCTGGGCTCAGGGCTGACCATGTGATTTGCAGCATCAAATGAAAATACAGGACCTCTTCTTGAAGAGGCAGGAAAAAGTACCATTAAAGGTACTAAAATCTAAAACTTTTTTGTGTCTTCTATGGTCTTTCTTTCTCTCAACTTGTCATAGTAATTTTTATGTGCTCTTTAAAGTCATTCTATCTAAAGAAAAATTAAAATTTTAAGTTATTAGCATAAACTTTTTCATCTCCATCTTGTGCCATGCCAATTATAAATGGAAATATCAGACATTTCACTGGTGTGGAATCACTAAATCACACATCTTTTATTTTCTGGCTTATAGGAATAAACTTATACATGCATACTTCTTTCCTTCTTGCCAGAGCAGTGAAAATGCTACAGAAAGCCAATTTAACTGTTTTTACTTCATATCTTGATATGTGCACATTCTACCTACACTCTACGTCTGGCTTACTGATAAGTCAACAAGGACTGAGTTTCCCCTCAGGAATTGTGGATGTCCCTGTCTTTCTCTTCTGTGTCATCATTCAGGTTACCTGGTTGGCTATTTCAGGGAATTGTCGTTAGTAAGAAAGTATATGCTAGGGTTCCCTGCCCTTTAGTGTTTCTCAGAAAGCCATTACTTTCTTCTTGCATTGGAAGCAAGTTCTGACTCTAATGGAAAGGCCTGTTGGGGCTGTCAGTGTCCCCACTTACTTGGCTGCAAATGTGTAACACAGTTCCATTATATTCACTTGGGGTCTTGCTGAAAACTCCTGCGTCACTGATGGCTCATGGGGCATCAGGAATGCTGTATGTGAATGTCATAGCAAGGAGCAACAGGCATGCGTATTGCATGGCTCTCCTCAGCTCACATGCATGCTCCATGAATCCTCAGGCTTCACGTACAAAATGCAAGTTCAAAGGTAAAATTATTTATTATTATTATTATTAGTTTGAGACAGAGTCCCACTCTGTCGCCCTGGGTAGAGTGCTATGACGTCGTAGCTCACAGCAGCCCCAAACTCCTGGTACCCACCACAATGCCTGGCTAGTTTTTCTGTTTTTAGTAGAGACAGGGTCTTGCTTTTGCTCAGGCCGGTCTTGAACTGGTGAGCTCAGGCAGTCCACCCCCACCTGGCCTCCCATAGTGCTAGGATTACCAGTGTGAGCCACCACACCCAGCCCAAATGTAAAATCACTGAGAGTTTTTAGACAGTGGCAGAGGATTAGTCCAAGCGAAGGGCCATGTGCTGCTGCTCAGTTCATACCCCCAGGAAGCCTGCCCCGTCTTGTTTGTAAAACAAGATGTCCAGTTTGAGATAGCGCTCTGTTTTTGCCAGAATTTAAACTTGAATAATTTAGGGTAATAGTATTTAACATAGCAATTAAAGCACTTTTAGGGACAGATACACTTTCAGTTGACTGTACATTCTAATCAGAACATAATTGATGGCCTTATTTGTGCCTATTTTTCTTCCATCTTGGCAAAGGACACCATCTACTATCCATTTGCTCAAACCAGAAACACACACATGTATAGATAGATAATGAGAATTAACATCTTTATTGAAAGTACAAAAATGTGCCCTACCAAAAGAAAAAAAAACCCAGAGCAGTCACTTTGTTTATTTATTCAACTCATTTAACAGGCATTTGGCGAACTGCTCTTGATGTCATATGCAGTTTGAATTGTCAGAAAAACTACTTTGGAAAAACCCTTGAGGCCATTCAGAACTCATGAAGGTCATTCTTAGATCTTCCTTTTCTCCCTCATCCCCATGGCTGTTCCATCAGTGAAGCCTACTTGTTCCTGATCTGAAATAGATCTTCGTCAGCTTCCTTCCTATTTTGCTGCCCTTACCCCGTGTCCAGCCACTGACAGTCTCTGTGATGCAACCAGAGGCATCGTTCAAAGATTTAAATCAGAGCACATCTTTCCCCTGCTTCCTGTCATACTTAGAATAAAAAGCATATGACTGGCTGTTGCCCACTCAGCTACATCTGAAGGCACACCCTCCCTTGCCAAAGCAAGCTAGCCACAGGGAACCCCCCCACCCCCATGAGTTTCTTTGAACAGAATTCCTATATTCTCTTCCGTCTTTGGAATTCATTCTCTCTCTCTTTCTCTCTCTCTCTCATTTTCTTTTCTTTCTTTTTTTTTTTGTGACAGAGTCTCACTATGCTGCCTTTGGTAGAGTGCCGTGGTGTTACAGCTCACAGCAGCCTCAAACTCTTGGGCTCAAGCGATTCTCCTGCCTCTGCCTCCCAAGTAGCTGGGACTATAGGCACCTGCCACAATGCCCAGCTATTGTCATTGTTGTTTAGCTGGCCCAGGCTGGGTTCAAACCCACCAGCCTTGGTGTATGTGACTGGTGCCCTAACCACTGAGCTGTGGGTGCTGAGCCTCTGTCTCTTTTTCATTAATGAATTTATTACCAATCTAATAATTCAGTCTGGGTACCCCTTTGAATGTCTTTTAATTGAGATGTAATTTGCATACTATAAAACTTACCATTGTAAGTTACATAATTCAGTGGCTTTTAGTGTATTCACAAGGTTGTGCAACCATCGACAGTGTCTAGTTCCAAAACATTTTCATCAGCCCCAAAATGACCCTGCACCCATCATCAGTCACCTTCCAATTTTCCCTAACCCAGCCCTTGGCAACCACTAATCTATTTTCTGTCTCTGGATTTGCCTATTCGGGACATCTCAGATAAGTGAAACCATATAATATGTGGCCTTCTGGCTTGGCACCTGTGGCTCAAGTGGCTAAGGTGCCAGCCATATACACCTGAGCTGGTGGGTTCGAATCCAGCCCGGGCCCACCAAGCAACAATGACGGCTGCAACCAAAAAATAGTCAGGCATGTGGCAGGTGCCTGTAGTCTCAGCTACTTGGGAGGCGGAGGAAGGAGAATCACTTGAGCCCAGGAGTTGGAGGTTGCTGTGAGCTGTGGTCCTACGGCACTCTACCCAGCGTGACAGCTTGAGGCTCTGTCTCAAAAAAAAGAAAAAAAAAAATGTGGCCTTCTGTGACTGGTTCCATTTACTCGGCACCGTATTTTCAAGGCTCATCCCTGTTGTACATGAATGAGTGTTTGGTTCCTTTTTATGGCTGAATCTCCATTGCTTGGAGCCACCATATTTTGTTTATCTATTCTTCAGTTAATTTAATGGACTTTCTGGGGGTATTCTTATCCCCTTTTTCATGTAGCTTCCTTCTCCTTTTTCTTTAGTTATGGACTTGAATTCACCCAGGTTTCCTGCATAGTACTTTTCACCACTTATACTTACATGTGTATCTGCTTATGTATTTTCTGCCCCTTCTGTGGACTGTACATTTTATAAGGGCAAGGCCTGTATCTGCTTTTGTTCACCAGTTCTAAACATTTTTCATGGAGTAATTTCTCACTTAATCCTCATAACACTCCTATTATTATCATCCCCATTTTATAGATGAGGAAACTGAGGCACAGAGAGGTTAAGTAACCTTAGACATTCTCACTATTAATGGGTTTTTTCCTTTCAATGTATAATGAATAAGAGGATTAAAAAAATAAAGCCTGACCTATTTTGGTAGAGTGACCACTGTTCTGTCTTCCATCTGATTAGCTGGGACCGGGACAGTGCTTTGTAGAAAAGCACCCAGCAGTTGAAACCACACTGACAAGCTGTTTTTATAGGAGTGCAGGAAGGGGCTTAACTGTTGGCACATCCAACAAATGGCTGGTGACAGGAAGAAAAAGGATCCACAAGCTATGCAGGATTTCCCCAGCCCATGAGCCTGGGGCCAGCAGACCACAATGCAGTTGTGCCAGCGGGCTAGGCTTGGCCTTTAAAATGACAGTCACCCCAGCTGCTCTTTTCTTGTAGGGAGAAAAATTCTATTCCCTGTTCAGGTCCTCTGAAAATTAATTCAGGCCCCAGGTCATCTTTCCAGGTGCTTCTGTTCAGCCATGTTCAAATTCTTCTCTGAGTTGAAACTTTGAGATGCTTTTAAGTCCATGTCAGTGGTTCTCTGACTCTCCCCAAGGGTGGAACAGCGTGTGGCTATAGCAGGTGTTTCAGTTAGGAATGCATTTGATACTTGCCTACAACTATCAGAATACACAAGTAACTGTTACTTCAGCCCGGAGGTGGTCATTCCTGCCAGTGACAACAGTCTGGAGGGAGAGATGATAGGTCAACACTGCACTGACTCTCTTGCCACCCTGTGGCCACAATGTGGCTGCTACACTCTACCCTTCTGGGTAGGGTGGTGTTCTGGGGACAAAAGAGACCTTCTTAAATCCAGGTACCACATCCGCATTCTAGACTGACCTTTTTGTGATGAGAATGGAAACAGTTTTCCAGAATCCCTGAATGGGCACCCTTCACCTGCCCCCATAAAAATATGCTCCTGTGTTATCTTCTGTTTTTCCGTTCACATTGGCATCTTTGACCCATCTGGAATTGCTTATCTACATGTGGAAGGAGATAGAATTCAAGGCTAAGCCTGTGCTTTGAACTGCATTGTTGGTGGTTGTAAAGCCACCAACTTTGGGTTCAAATCCCTCCTGGCTGTGTGATCATGGGCAAGCTACCTCTGTACCTCTTCTTATCCATTAAAAATGAGGATCTTAGTAAAACCTACTACACAGATTGTTATGAGGGTCAGATGAGTTAAAAATGGTGCCTGGACTATAGTAAAACCAAAATAAAAACCTGTGCTTGAACTCAGATCAGAATTTGCAAGGCCATATATGGGTTTAGGGGCTCAGAAGGGAGCCCTGGAACTGGTCACTGGGTGAAATGAAGCATGTCACTGAGGTTACTGTCTCCTTATTTTTATAAGAAATTGCCACATTGCTCTCCAAAAATGTCTGTTCCAATTTCCACACCCATTTGGGGTGACTGAGTATTCCCCTTACTCCACAGCTTCAACAGACTTTGACATTTTGGCCAATCTGCTGTGCATGAAATGGTCACATAGCCTTTTTTTTTTTTTTTTTTTTGCAGCTTTTGGCCAGGGCTGGGTTTGAACCCACCACCTCTGGCATATGGGGCCGGTGCCCTACCCCTTTGAGCCACAGGCACCACCCTTACATGGCATTTTTATTTCCCTGAACAGCTTCTCTGCAGGGGTCTGTCTGCAAGCTGCTCTACCATGGAGCGTCTCAGGCTAGGCTGGAGGCAGGCCCACCCTCGGGCCCCCAGCACAGTAAGGTCCTCATAGCTCAGAGTGTTATACCTCAGAGCTCAGACTGCTCATGTGTTCAGAGCCTTGTAATAGCACACTTATCTTCTGGGGAGGGTGGGCCTGAGGGTACTGGAGACAGAAAATGAGGAAGTGAGCCCCGCAGAGTCAGTGACCCAGGCTTAGTCATATTTGTGGACTGTATCAATCAATAAAAGACCCAGTGCTAATCGTTGGTGTGTGCTATTAATAGAATATAGGTCATAAGAGAAAACATGATTAATTGCAGGATGATTTTAGAAGCTGTTGAGTGCCTAGATTTTTCTCAAGGCAAAGTCCTTTCTTCACATATCAGCTTTTCTTTGTTGGGATGTAGAGTAGAGGCAGTGGAATGAAAAGATACTTTACTAAGTCAGTATTTCAAAGACAGGATAGAGATGGGTATAATGGGTATATTATCTAAAGAAGGATGATTGAACCACTTTATTAGTCAGTGAGCAAGTCCCCGATGCCCCAACATGAAGCTCTGGGAGTCCAGTAAGGAGAATGCAGCTTAAAGCCCCAGTGGGTTTAGTTATCCTTTGCCTCAAATCTTTATTCCTAGATCAGCCACACACACAGCTGGTGGCACAGAGAAGAGAGGCCTGCCTGTCCTCCACTACCACTTGGGGAAGAGAGAATGCATGTGGCCAGCCCATCTTAGAGGCTGTGTGGACACCAGCCAGGGTGTGTATTCTGCTGTGAGACAGAAACGTAAGAGAACCTCCTGGCATCTCTGGGCACAGGGAAAGAAAAGAGCTGGTAGGCCTGGTCCCAGCAGGTGCCAGCAGCTGTCACAATCCCTGACCACATAGATTAGCCACCTCTTCTTCCTTGGGGGAGACTAAGTCAGGGGGAGTGGAGAGGTGTGAGTGGATGATCCTTTCCATATGAACTGAAGTGGAAATCTGAGGGAGGGGTAGAAAATTCAGGGGCAGAAGCACAGGAATGGAAAGCGCGGGAGTGCTGACTGGCCTTGGGGTCAGGAGAGCAGCACCCTGGCTGAAACACCTCACCCAGAGCCATGGTGATGATGCCTGCCTGCTTCATAGGTTTTCAGTGAGGAGCAAAACCAAGGTCATTAACATGCAAGAACTCTGAAATGTAATAAAAGACATTGGTTTTCAGTATGTTGATTGTGGAGCTGTGGGACTTTTGTCGGGCACTTCTCTGAAAGCCCATTTTATAAAGCAGAGAAAGGTGGTGCTGCTGTGGGTGAAATGGGGGTGTGGAGACCTAGACTCCCAGCCTGAAAGTGTCCTCCTCTCAGAGTGCTGCCTCCTTTCACCCTCTGCAATCTCCCCAAGGACTGTACTTAGGACAGTTCAAAGTGAAACCTCATGGAACTTTAGGGGAGCCCCGCCCTGCTCCCCAGCTGGCCGTGGGCCCCCAGACAAGTCATTTAAGCATTCCAAACCCCATTTCCTTTCCTACCAGTGGACAGGTAGGAAACTAGATCAAAGTGTTCTTTACCCATTTTTCTCGCGGATGGCTTCAGAGACATCCTTGAGACATCCATGCAGTATTTTATGTTGGTTTTAAAATTCTTTTCCTGGGGAGACAGGGAATAGTTTTGTTTTGTCAGCTTCTTAGAAGGGTTGGCTTGGCGCCTATAGCTCAAGCGGCTAAGGCGCCAGCCACATACACCAGAGCTGGCGGGTTCGAATCCCGCCCGGGCCTGCCAAATCACAGTAACAACTACAAGCAAAAAATGGCCGGGCATTGTGGCAGGTGCCTATAGTCCCAGCTACTTGGGAGGCTAAGGCAAGAGAATCGCTTAAGCCAGGAGTTGGAGGTTGCTGTGAGCTGTGATGCCACAGCACTTTACCCAGGATGACATCTTGAGGCTCGCCCCCCCCCCCCCACAAAAAAAAAGAACTGAAGAGTCATGTTCACCAAAATATGAAGAAGTGCTGTGCTGAATTCTGAGATCCTTTCCTGTTCTATTGTAAGTGACAGAATCAATATCCCCAACTCAAACTAGCTTAAATTGCCAAGGTAACTTAATGGCTGGGAGACCTTAAAATCCCCAGCTGGGCCTGACAAGTCGCCACTCCAGTATTCTCATCAGGAATTCACCCCTATGGCTTCTCAGCCTTTTGGCTAAGATCAAGTGTAGGAATGTACTCCTCTTCACTTCTGGGCTCTGCCTTTCTCAGCTTTAACTTTATTCTCTGCCCTCATCCCTTGGGATTACAAGGAAGCCCTCAGCTGCTTCCCATCCCACCTCTTTCTCCCAGTAATTGCAGCAAAATTTCCAGGGCAGGCTCTGTTTGGCCCTGTTTGGATCATGTGTCTCTCTCAGAGCCAATCCCTTTGGCTGAGGGGAGGAAACTTTCAGGCGGGGAGTCAGGTCCGCACATCCCCTTCCCTCTCATTCTCTCTTCCTAGGGGCTCTTCTTAGTATAAACCTATGAGAAATGAGATGCCCAGCCTGTGAGTGCAACCTGGGTGGCAGATGGGCTGTGGGCATAGGTGTGCTAGGATTGTGGAGGCAACTCCAAGTTAATCTTCATACACATCCTAGGTGTATGAAGTGGGGCTCTGGGATATCTAGGATCTTGGCTGAATTCTTGGCCCTGTAATTCCTCCTTTGATGCCATTTCCATAAGCCCTTGGCACTTTCCTCTCTGCTGTGTGAGGGAACCCAGACTAATGGACATTCACAGCTTCCTCCAGTGAGCAGGAAGTAAGGTCCTAGCCCAGAGAGACTTGGCACCACTGCACATCGCTGCTGATCTGCCTGTAAAGAGCCATATTATATGCACCTGGTGCAGTGGTTCACGCCTGTAGTCCTAGCATTCTGGGAGGCCGAGGCAGGAGGATCTCTTGAGCTCAGCAGTTTGAGACCAGCCTGAGCAAGAGTGAGACCCTGTCTTTACTAAAAATAGAAAAATTAGCCGGATTTTGTGGTGGCTGCCTGTAGTCCCAGCTCCTTGGGAAGCTGAGGCAAAAGGATCTCTTGAGCTCAGGAGTTTGAGGTTGCTGTGAGCTATGATGATGCCATAGCACTCTACCTAAGGTGACAGAGTAAGACTGTCTTAAAAGAAAAAAAAAAAAAGGCCACATGCATCACTTTAGAGAAAGAAAGAAAAAAATTAGTGGCAGAAAAGCAATTTCCATTGCTCTTTAAAAGGCAGCTATTAAAATTTTACAAGAGCTTTATTGCAGGGGCTTTCTGTTTATTCTAGGAATTTTTACAATGAGAAGTCTGGTAATAAAGGAAAATGTTCTGGGTGCTTCTGGTTCCTTCCTGCCCTGTGATGTATCTTGAAAAGCAAAATGGTTAGGGCTTTGTATGCCAGCTTAGGGATAGCAACTGTCCAAGAGGCCATTTCTGAGTGTTTTTAAAGCATATGTTTTTCTGTATTTGCTGTTTCTAATTTTATTTTGTACTTCCCTAAAGGGTCTAGTGGTGAGCTAAGGGAGTCACCAGGAACAGCTTTTACCTCTGCCTTTCTGTGTTAGTTGAGAGTCATTTGGTTGTTTAACAAATAGAAATTCAGGTCAATTTGCTTAAGTACAAAAGGAAACACATGGACACATGGTGTGGGAGATTCTCCTTGTAATGGCTTCAGGCACAGCTGGATCCAGGGCCTCATGAAGTTGCTGGGACCCTGTTCCTGTCTCTGCATTCCTCTGTGTAGGTTGTATTCTAAGGGAAGGCTTTGAGGCAACCGCTGGCAGCTCTACAAATAGATGGGATCAGCTTAGCAGCCCCAGGGGAAATAAACCTTCTTTTCCCCTATGTCCTAGGATATATCTTGAGGTTGGTGTTTATTCGCTCGCTCTGATCATCTTGGCTGTGGTGCCCAGATCACCCTGGGCCATCTCTAAGCCAGGAATAGGGAAGGTGGTGCAGTGGCTTTAGTGGCTAGGCCTCGATCATATGACCAGTCCCACCCTCACATCCAAATCATGGGTAGGGTCATTTCCTTCGTGAATCCCATGGGCTGAGTGGGAAAGGGGAGGTTCAGGTGGCTGACCCAGGAAGGGATGTGGCTGCAGGGTGGTCCAAAACAGCCAATGCTCAGGACCTTTCCCATACCAAGTTCACGAAGCTGAATCTGCCCCATACTCCCCCATTATCTTCTCTTGGAACCTGCTTTGCTATTACCCTCTCTCAGGTCTGCGTTGGGAGTTCTTAATCTTGGGTCCATGGACCCTTGAAGGGTGGAAGCTAAGAGGATCATTCTTGCTAGTTTTCTTTCCTAGGAGGCTTCCTGGAGGAGCTAACTGGCATTTGAGCTTGGCCTTGGCGTTTGGGTAGGACTTAGATATTAGATGATAGGGGAAGTGGGGCAGAGGGGCAGTGAGCCTGCCCTTTGTTGACTGTTCTAACAGTATGGTCTAGCCAAGTGGCCAGGAGCCAGGCTGCTGGGTTCATATCCTGGTTGTATGTAGAATGCTTTTTATAGACATGGGTCTTGCTGTGTTGCCCAGGCTGATCTCAAGCTCCTGAGCTTGATGGATGCTCCCGCCTCAGCTTCCTGAGTAGCTGGGACTGTAGGTGAGTATACTTTTGACTAACTGGTGCTACCTTAGTGACGGGGCTCCAACCCACTGTGTGCCTCAGTTTCTTCATCTGTAACATGAAAGTAATAACAGTATCTATTTCTTAGGATAATTGGGAGAGTGAAATGAACCAGCAAGTTTCTGCTAGGACAGAGCTGGCACATCTGGAGGGAGAGTCATTAGTTAATGGCTATTCCATATGGAGTGGCTCTAGGCCATCCTCTCACATCTCATCCAACTTAGTGCCTGGCCTGTGCTGGCTCTGGAATGTGCCGGTGAACAGTACAAACAGTACTCCCTCAGCCTGGACACATTCGTTCATCCATGGAATATCATTTCAGTATAAACAACCATACTAAATGTACAAAAACACAAACGCCTAATACGAAGTTCCAAATCAGGACATTCCTCTGTTCATAGTTGTCTGAGGAAATGTCCTTTTACAGCAGCCCTCCATATGCCCCCATCTCCTCCACTGACCCTACCTTCACCCTGTGCCAGCCTCATGGGCCTGCTGGCCATGCCTGGGACGCTCCACGTGGGCTCCCCGCTCAGGAAGGCACTTTCCCAGATAGTCACACAATTTGTGGTCTCATACTCAGGTCTCTGTCCTCTCCTTAGAGGCCTTCTGTGTAAAGTGACACCCTGTCACTGCATCCTCACCTGCTTGGTTTCTATCAGGCTCCACCCCACCTGACTTGGTATTGAGGACGTGTTCCCTGTCCTCCTCCCCTGCTAGAACATCAGCTCCCAGAGGACAGCAGCAACCTTGTCTCAGCCCCTGGTGTAGTCTCAGAGCCAGGCACATAGCAAGTGTTCCATGAGTACTTGTTGAGGGAGTAAGTATGTGAATGATAGACGGTTTTGCAGCAGGAAGGCTCAAGTTGGCCAAAGGTTTAACCTCTTTTTCCCTCTGTGTAGATGCACAGCCATTGATACCCATCCACTCTTCTGGGACCCTTGAGGAGCACTAGAATCCAGAGGGAACTGAGGGTAAGTACAGCATGGCTGTTTGTTTACTTAAATTTACAACTCATACGCATAAGCATCTTTTTTATTTAAAAAAATTACACCAGAATACCAAGGGGAAAATTAAAGTTTCCTCCATTATCCCTCCCACCACCCACAAACCTAACATCTTCCCTCGGAGGTAATTACTGCCATTCATTGGGTGGATGTCTGGCCAGGCCTCTTCCCGTACATGAACCTTCCTCTTATTTATAGACACATTTATTATTTGAGTTTGCTGTATAAGAAAAAAGAACCATGCTGTGTGGGTGCTTCTGCAGCGTGCTTCCTACCGTGCCCAGTTGGTCTTTGTTCCTAAGCATACATTCCTTTTTAATTCAATTTTTAAAATTCACTTAGAGTAAAATCCATTCTGTGGTGTAGAGTTCTTTGAGTTCAGACAAATGTGTGTAGTTGTGAAAGTGCTGTCACAATCACAGTGCAGAACAGCCCCACCCCTCCCTGTGGGACTGTGCTGGTCTCTCTGTAGGTTAAAAATAGAGTGTGGGTATTTACACATAATTAAAATATGTACAGATGGTAAATACTTCCCTGTAATATATGGGTTTTATACATGTTCTATTTAGGTTTCTGGGGTTTTTTGGCTCATGAACATCCTCTTTTGTTTCACTAGGATGTTTTCTAAGCTATGGTGCAGGCTGCAGATGTATGTCATTCCAGAGTGCAATGAGGCATATCTAAATGAGGACCCCAACTTTTGTTAGTGGGGTTCATGGGAGGGAGTGTTGTCTGCTTCTTGAGGAAGAGACTAGAACAGTGTGGGAAGTAGAAAAACAGGATTCTGCCATCCAGACTGGACACAGGAAGTAGAGCTAGCTGAGTTGTAGAGACTGGTCAGTCAAGCTGTGGGAACCGAGTGAATCTGGATGGAACGTCTCTGTCATCTGTTTATTGGGTCTCATGTTCCTTCATCTTAAATTTACAACTCATACACATAAACATCACCACTCTGCCCAGGTACTTAGAGCTTGTTTGTGGGACAGTGTCTAGGGCAAGACTTCTGTCAAAAGCTGCTTGTTAGCACAATTCTTTATTAACTTTTTTATTTTGGAGTAACATTAGTTATAAAAAAGTTGTGAAAATGAGAGTTCACATACCCATACCCATTAGGCTTCTCCTAATGTTGCCATACTGTATAACTGTAACATAGTGATCAAAACCAGGAATTTAATACTGGTCCAATATTATTAACTAAGTTACAGACTTTGAGCAGATTTCACCAATGTTTCCACCACTGTCCTTTTTCTGTTCCAAGACCCAGTGCAGAATCACACACTACATTCAGTTGTCATAGCTCCTTAATCTCCGCCAGTCTGTGACAATGCCTCCGTCTTTCTTTGTTTTTCATGACCTTGACACTTTGAAAGGGCACTATGCTGTTATTTTGTAAAAAGTTGAGTTTGTATGTTATTTGGAAGAACTCCACAGAGGTGGCGTGGAATACATGATGTCTATGCTTCTTACTCCTGGTAATGTTCACCGGGGTCACTGGATTAAGGTAGTGCCTGCCACGTTTCTGCACTGTGGAATTGCTCTTTCCTTTGTAATTAATAAATATCTTGGGGGAGATGCTTTGCTAATGTCCTGCTTTTCCTCAAATTTCCACTTACTAATTTTAACATCCATTGGTGGCTGACTCTTGCCTGTAGCAGTTATTACTGTGGCATGTGAATTTCCCTAATGGTGGTTTTTGTATGTCCCTCACTCCTTCTGCATTTTATTAATTAGAATTCCTCTGTAAGAAAGACCTATCCCTTCCCTCTCATTTCTTTCTTTCTTGAGTTGATATGTATTATATAGACTCAGAAACATTTGTTTTAATCTATCACGTTCCTTTTTAATGTAGTAAAAGGTCCTAAATCCCAAGTGAATTTATAGCCTTACCCCTCAAATTATAGGACCAGAATTTTCCCTACATGGTCTTAAGGAAAGAGAAAGGAGATGAGGTTTCATTAGTTCATTCATTTGATTCATTTGTTTCTTTTCCTTCACTCAACAAATATCATTTGAGTACCTATTACTAGGTTCCAGGCACTGGGGATTCAGGAATGAATAAAACAGATAAAATCCTTTCCTTAAGGGAACTGACAGTTCTACCGGGGATAAAACAATAAATAGATTAAAAGCGAATATAGGCTAAGTTGATGGGGGTAAGTACTATAGAATGTACAAAGATGAGTAAAGTCGGGAAGGGGCCTGGGAGTCACGAGGGGAAATTTTAGACAAGGTGATCTGGGAAAGCCTGAGGAGGCCCTGAACAGAGATGGGAACCAGGTGGGGCCTGGCCTACTTCTTTCCCCAGCCCACTGGGAGAACGCAGTCGAATAGCTCACTTCTGAACAGGGTTTTGGGAATTGTGCTAAATAAGAAAATGTGTTCCCTACTCAGCTGTAGACCCTTGTTGCCCTGTGGAAATGCCAAACATTGGAAGATTTTCTGATATTTTTCCCCCAGTAAAAAAGGAAAATGAGGAGTGTTTACTAGTCCATTGAACTCACATTATGCTGCATCAGGTAATTTTTGGTGGTACATGGATGACGAGATTTGGTTTTCTTTCCTTCTCTTTTCTTTTCTTTTTTTTTTTTTTTTTTTTTTTTATAAAGAGCCTCAAGCAGTCACCCTGGGTAGAGGGTCATGAAATCACAGCACACACCAACCAACAACTCATGGGCTTATGCGATTCTCTTGCCTCAGCCTCCCAAGTAGCTGGGACTGCAGGCGCTTGCCACAACACCCAGCTATTTTTTGGTTGTGGTTGTCGTCATTTGGCAGGCCCGGGCTGGATTTGAACCTGCCAGCTCTGGTGTATGTGGCTGGTGTCCTAGCCACTTGAGCTATAAACACCGAGCCTATATTTTGTTTTCATTGAGTTACATTTTTTTTAAGTTACCTTTCCTTTTAGCAAAAGATACCAATTTTTCTTCTTTAGTGGTGATATAGATTCCTTTTTAAGCACAGTAAGTTGATGACCCAAGAGACTGTACCAAACTGGTCTACATACAGAGGTAGTCAACATATGGAACAGGCCTACTGCACTGACACATACATGTGGTGCATGTCTGGTCGATGAAAATTAGGTCAACTTAAGGAGGTGGTCAGCTATGGAGGTTCTACTGAAAAAAAAAATGTTGTTTTTTTTTTTTTAAAGTTTAAAAATGAGTTAATTTAAAGGAAATACTTACTAAATAACTGTTCAGATGGGATGTAACTGCAGCTGAAAGGATGGGTAGAACACAAAGCTGGGGTTTGGGAAATAGCACATCGGTCAGCTTTCCACTCTTTTTCCTCTGGTTTGGGGTCTGAGACGGTGGGTCTGAGCTGAGGTTGGCAGACAGTTACCATGGGCAGGTGTCTTGAGCCATTTGTCTCATGGTGGCTGCACTGGCCTGGAATGCTTCTAGCTTCAAGAACAGAAAACCCAGCTCATGGCAGCTTGAACACATGAGGGTTGATAGATTTCTCTCCCTTATGGCGGTGAACCTGGAGGTGCTTGGCTGCCTGCATTAGCTCTGTGGCTGGCTAGTGTCACGGCTGGAGCCTGATTCCCTTGGCCTTTTTCCTTGTGGTCACATAGTTGCTGCCGCCCCTCCAAGCAAAACAGAAAGTGAAGGATCACTTCCAGTGACATTTGTGTTTCAGTCTAGACTGCTTAAGTGCTCCCAGAATGCCCTAGAAGATTCCACTTGTATCTCATTGGCAGAAGTGTGTTACACAGCCTCTGCTAGCTCCTAGGAAGCAGGAAAATTTCATTTAACTTTTCAGCCTTTCCTGAGGAGGAGGCCAAGAAAAAAGTGATTTGGGAGTGTCATTTCGGCTAGGCAGCCAACAATGTCTAGCTGCCTAGGGAATGGGAAGCAATAATTAACAGTCATGGTGCTGACTGTGCCAGGCCCCACTTTAAGCACTTCATGAGCTTGATGTCATCCAGTCCTTACAACTACCCTGTGATGTCACTGCTGCGATACCTCCACAGTAATGACGAGAAGCTGGGCGGGAGCCATTGCACCCTGTGTGCAACACCCTTGCTCTTAGCCACTCCACTTTATTGCCTCATAAAAGGTCCAGAGAGTGGTTGGGGCCCTGAGCTGTTCACTGGCTAGCTTCATCTCAATTCTTCCAGCAGGGGAAGAACAAGGCTGCATATTTTGCTTTTGGGAAGTTGTGATCATTAAATCTTTTCTTATGAATCACTCCTGCTTCTTTGTAACTGCCTCCCTCTGGCCTGGGTCCCGCCCTGGTGAGCCGCACAAGCCACACATCTTCCAGGCAGCCCTTCAGGCAAATGGCTGAGGAAGCTGTTCCTGGCCTCCCCTTTTCCAAACAAACTGTACCTGTGCTTTCAGTTATTCTCAGAATGACGCTTCCAGCCTTATTGCCTTGCTCTGGAATCCTGCCGGTTGATTCGACTCCTCTGTGCCTGTCTCCATAGAGCTGGGTGGGCCCTGTACTCATAGGACTCCTTGTCAGTGAAAAAGGCTTTTAGATGGTGACAGCCCAGAATGGTCATGGCTGTGATGGGGAAAGCCCAGGGACTGTGAGAACCCAGGTGGTGTCTGGCCCAGCCTAGGGATCCGGGGGCTCCTGGAAGCACAGTTTGGGCTTTGGAGAGCATAGTAGCCAATGGAGGCCAAAAAGGTTCGCACTGGATTCGGACAAACTGAGAAAGAATCGAGGAACAGGAGGTCACTGTGACATGCCCTTTATTCAACTTGCAGCAGGCAGAGAGCAGTCATGGGGACATCTGCCTTCATACAGCTCGTGGGGGCAGGAGAGCTAGCATAGGAAGCTTCTTCCCCACTCTAGGCAGAAAGCCTTGGGACCTTAATATACTAGCCAGAACAACAGTGGCTCCAAATTAGACATTAATGACCATTACGTAGGACTATGTGCTGGCTTAATCATGGTTACTCAAAAGAATCTGACAACTGGGCACCTTGTGGTCTTTAGGGGAGAAAGCCTAATTGACTCATCTTCCTCACAGAGGTGGAATAGAGATTTAAAGAGCCATGTCTGCCTTCTTCTGTTTCCTCCTTCTTCAGGGAAACTCTCTCTACAACTCTTAGAATCTCTGTTGCCTTCCTCTCTAAAATGAAAGCTTTGGATTGGGTTTCCATCCATCCACCTACCCACCCACCCATCCATCCATCCATTCATCCATCCATCCACCCACCCACCCATCCACCTACCCAAAATGGACTAGGCACACGCCATGTTCCTAGTGCTCTGCTGGCAGTAGGCTTACTCGGATATGCAACATGGTGGGAAAGTTCTACAGGTTAGCAACCCAGAGTGATGAGAGTTCTTATAGGAGAAGCCACAGGACTCTAGGAGCCCAGAGTAGTCACCTGACTATTACTTAGGCTTTCAGTGCAAACTTCCCAAGGAAGACAAAATCAAAAGTGTGTTGAGATGGTGGCCAAGAGCACCTGAGTCTAGCTGACCTGGGATTTTGTCTTAGCTGAGCCACTGACTAGTCCTAATTGGGGAGCTTAGCTCTGGGACCTTCCATTTTCTCTTAAGGTTGTTTTGAGGATTAAAAATGAGATTATGAATTTTTTTTTTTTTTATTTCAGGTTAATGTGAGGGTACAATGAGATTACAATGTTTGCATTTGTTAGGTAGAGTCCTTCTTGTAGTTGTGCCCCACACCCAAGAGGTGTGCCGTATACCCCTGCATCGTGCCCATTAACTAGGAGCACACAAATCCCCCTCTCTCTTCCCCCTCCCCACAACTTGAATTCAACTGAGTTTTTCTCTTGTGTGGGCATGTATTATATCATCTGCTGGCTTTATATTAGTATTGAGTACATTGGATACTTGCATTTCCATTCTTGTGACACTACTAGGAAGAATGTGCTTCATCTCTATCCAGGTTATTACCAAAGATGTAAGGTCGCCATCTTTTTACCACAGTTTGTTAATTCATCCCTGAGTTGGTGAGCTTTTAAGTTCCCACATCTTGGAGATTATAAACTGAGCTGCAGTGAACAATCTAGTGCAAATATCCTTATAATAAAATTACTTTTTTTCTTCTGGGTAGATCCCTAGTAATGGTATTGCAGGATCAAATGGGAGGTCTAATTTGAGTTCTTTGAGGAGTTTCCATACTTCTTTCCAAAGAGACTGTATTAGTTTGCAGTCCAACCAACAGTGTAAAAGTGTTCCCTTCTCTCCATGTCCGTGCCAGCATCTGCAGCATTGGGACTTCATAATATGGGCTATTCTCACTGGGGTAAGGTGATATCTCAGGGTGGTTTTGATATGCATTTCTCTGATGATTAGGGATGATGAGCATTTTTTCATGTTTGTTAGCCCTTTGTTTGTCTTCCTCAGAGAAGGTTCTGTTCGTGTGTTTTGCCCAGTGACAGGATTGTTTGCTCTTTTTTCTGTTGATTAATTTGAGTTCTGTGTAGATTCTAGTTATCAATCCTTTGTCAGATTTGTAATATGCAAATATCTTTTCCCATTCTGAAAGTTGTCTATTTGCTTTAGTTGTTGTCTCCTTAGCTGTGCAGAAGTTTTTCAGTTTAATTAAGTCCTGCTTATTTATTTTTGTTCTTATTGTTGTGATTGGCACTGAAATCTTCTTTGTAAAATCTTGTAATTATGAATTTCAAGGACCTAGGACGGTGCCTGGCACAAAGTAGTCACTTGATAGATGAGACGAGGAGGAGATGATGATGATGATGGTGGTGGTGGCAGCTTACGTTCATTAGCTTTCTCTTACTCCATTGAAGTTTAGGTAGCTTAGTCACAGGATCTAAGATAATAAGCATTAGGTGCTGCTGTTGTGATTATTTACTCACTAAACCTGTGAGGGTTTACCCCGTGCCCAGCCTGAGCTAGCATAGGCTGCAGCAGGACAGGGTTTAGGGATCAGGACTCATACAACTGAGGCCTGGGCCAGGAATTTCATGGAAAGGGGGGAACCCCTGGCCTTGGGGCCACATGTAGCCCTCTAGCTCCCAAAATGCGGCCCTTCAGCCAAATCCAAACATCACAGAACAAATCCCTTTATTGAAAGGATTTGTTCTGTAAAATTTGGAGTCGGTCAAAAGGTCGCACTCAAGGATCCAGAAGGTTCCCCACCCCATTTTGGGCCTTTCAGTACTAGCCTCAGGAGCTTCGGCCGCCCTTGACCTCTGTGGCCAGAACGCACGGATGGTCTGCTCAGCCCATCAACCAAGTCCTAAATTAGACCTGACAGTGTGATTTATTCACTGGAATGGAGCTGGGAGGGCAGAGCCCCAGTGGGTGATTCTGAGGGAAGGTTGTCAGCCTGAATTAACCCAGGCCCTTCATGCAAGCCTTGCTGTTTCAGCTTCCTCCAGCTAATAGGGTTTTCCAGGGTGTTGCTGGCTTCTGAGCAGTCCCTCCCAGGGAATGGGACTTGGCTGTGATCCCTAAGGAGCTGTGTTTGATGAGGGCTTCTGCTGAGGCAGGCCCTGTCTGGAGGGAGGGGGCCTCTGGGTCCCTTCATCTGCCCCAGCAGGAATTGAAAATGGCAATTCCCCAGGAGTATTTATTCCATCCCTCTCCCCCCAACCCTTTCACTGAGGTTCAGTACTGGCAGCTGGAGGCCACTGCCTGCTCTGTACCTCCCAGTCTGTGATTTCAGGGTCTCTGCTTCTAGCTGCCTTCATTCATTTGCAGGAATGCCACTGTTGGGCTGCCGCAGTAACAAATTAGCCCTGAATATTGGAGCTTGGACACAATAAATGTCCATTTCTTATTTGTTACATTGAGGTGTGTGTGTGGGGGGGGGCTTGGCCCAGGCTGATGGCGGTTCCCCTGTCCTGAAGTTCCCCAGATGAAATCCACGGCCTCTAGGGACACTATAGGAGGAGACAAGAATCAGAAGTTTGCACAGAAGCACTAGGATGCCCAGAAGGAACAGGCACAAGTCTGCTCACACCTGGAGCTAGTCCTTGGTCCTGCCTAACTGCAGGGGGCTGCAAGGAAACATGGGAGTAGCTGGTGTTTGATGAGCAGTAATCACGCCCACCATCGACAGGTATGGCATTTATTTAGTACCTACTGTATGCCAGGCCTTCTCAGGGTTCTGGAAATACTATACTGCTAAATCTCTTCCAAAATATAGAAAAAGAAGGAATATTACCCAACACATTCTACGAAGCAAACATCACCTTGATCCCCAAACCAGGGAAAGACCCAACTAGAAAAGAAAATTATAGACCAATATCACTCATGAATATAGATGCTAAAATACTCAATAAGATCCTAACAAACAGAATCCAACAACACATCCAAAAAATTATACACCATGACCAAGTTGGATTTATCCCAGGGTCTCAAGGCTGGTTCAATATACGTAAATCTATAAATGTAATTCAACACATAAACAAACTTAAAAATAAGGACCATATGATTCTTTCAATTGATGCAGAAAAA
>CAUYPK010030739.1:0-31389 GCA_963574355.1 Loris lydekkerianus
AGTAACTAAGAAAATGCCATGAAGGCTATGTTGAACAGTTTGATGAGAATATTTCAGATTGTATATGAAACCCACACATTGTACCCCTTGATTGCACTAATGTACACAGCTATGATTTAACAATAAAAATAAATAAATTTAAAAAAAGCCTTATGTGTCTAGTGGCTATTGTATTTAAAGTAGAGTACATTTCAAAACAACTAAGAGTATATTATAAATGTCTTACCCCAAAAAATAAGTAAGTGAGGTGATGGTTATATTAATTAGTTTGATTTAAGAATTCCATGTTGTATATCAAATCATCACATTGTACCCTATAAATGTATACAGTTATGATTTAATAAAAAACTAAGTTAAAAAAAAATGAAGTAAAGCTTTTGTTAGCACATTGTTTAAAACCACTTCACAAAATAATAAAAATAATTTGAATATTTTATAGGCTAGTTATTTCATTGTTTTGGGGACAGGGTAATCACAGAAGTACAACATAAATCTATTTCCAAATTTTAGCTATTCCACATAGGATAGCTGAAGTGAAAATTCATGTTATTTCTACTCCAGAACACATATTCCTATTACCACAATAAGAAACATGTAAAGTTCTCAAATAGGTTTACATAGTATACCATAGTGATTAGACAACAATACTTCTGCAATTTGGTTTACATAATTGGTTTGCAACTTTCAATGAAGTACATGGCTGGGTAGATACTTTGATTCTCCATTACTTATATGTTCTTTGAATATCATGCTAAAATGTTCAGAGTTTGGAAGCAAGTGGGTATAGTATAATACTTTAATAGATTTTCATTTAAAATATAATAAATATTTTTGTCATATATTGCATGTAATGCAATACAAATAGATAGCCAAAATGTCAAATCATAGGATAAACACTAATTAATTTCTCCTGAGTTCTGTGTGACATAATGCTTATAATTAAAACATTTTTCTACACAAACTTTTTATAAACAAACATATTTGGAGCACAGTATGGTAGTATTGTATTTGGGAACCAATATATTCTTTCTGAGGATTTTTTTTATATTTAAAAGTAATATACACAGTTATGCTTTAATAAAAAAAAATAAAAAATTGTAATACTTTGAAATGTCAATCTTTCTGTAAAAGAAAGTATTCAATAATTTAAATATGGATTTGTCAATTCTTATATGTAAACAAGAATGAGTTTCTTGGAAATAAGGTGTAAACGTCAGGGCCTTTCACTGCATTGAGCCATCTGGCCTATGTGGAGAATTTTATATTCCTTTTATTAAATAAATTACAAAGATTTTATAATCTCCAAGACCAAAAAACCCTACTAAAGAAACTAAGGGATAATAAATAACTCACTAATTTAAGAAATGAGAGCAGTTTTAGGAAATATTCACTATCATGTTTTTTTGTTTGTTTGTTTTTTCAGTTTTTGGCCAGGGCTGGGCTTGAACCCACCACCTCCAGTACATGGGGCCAGCGCCCTACTCTTTTGAGACACAGGTGCCTCCCTCCACTATCTGTTTTTATCATCACCTCCAAGGAAGTAACATCAGAACATTTACTTTAAAGCAACAATCACTTTAATTATAGAGTTTGATCTCTAGAGAAAGACACCTAAATATAAAAGTGAGTCTGTTACCCCTTTCCTTAAACATTTTTTTGTTATTATTCTGTTGGGTTTTTTGGTTTCTGTTTTTGGTGAAAATTATAGGCTGACATAAAATCACTCTGACACCTCTTAGCGAGAACACTATCAAGGTGAAAATTATTTTGCCATTTCTTCTTAGAAAATAATCAATATTTTATGAGAATTCTACATTTGTAGTTCTTTAGATAAAATTCAGATATAAACCAGTAAACATTAAAAATAAAGATATTACTGTTCCAAAATAAGACACTATTGTTACCTAATTTACAATACAAAATTTAACAATAGTAAATATTTCAGTGATTTTATGAATATTGAATTCTTTTGCTGTTGAAATTTATATATATATTCTCATATTAATTGTTTTTACATATGAAAATGTATGTGTCCATGTACATTTATTTTATACAGAAAATTAAACCCGTGTTTAATTTACGTCATATGTAGTTACAAAGAAAAAGAAAGTGTAATCATTAGGAAAGTAGAATAGTAGGAAGGTAAATGAAAGAGGAGCATTGCTCCTATGAAAATTTTTATAAAGACTCATGAATAATATGCACATAATTGTAAAAGTTGTCTGTAGTTTATTTGAGTGAAATCACGTAAGTGAGAGAAGCTCTTTTTATTTTTGAAATGTTCTGGAGCAGCAGCAGTTTACTATTATACATTTTCAATTGAAGGAGGTATATGTACACTGGTCATTATGACTTTCTTCTTGGAAGCAATTTAGTCTAATGTCTCCGGAACCCAGAAAATGTTGTACATTTTGAGTCTTTCAACTATTGTACTAAAGAAAGCAGCTCACTCACAAAAGCATTTTTAATTTGACAGGGGATTACAAAAACATTGGGTGCTCTTTAACTGTTGTCACAGCCATCTATTACATTAAGAACAAGTTGATTTTAATATTTGTCAAATTAAAAAGCATTGTATCATGCTAACCTTGGGCATTCATTTGCATAATTGGCTCTCTGCTTGCTGTGTATTATGTGACACCCTCATTTGATTACTGTTCATTTTTCTGAAATTCTGAAGCAGCAGCTAACACAACCTGCATATTAATATTTCGTTTTCATCAGACCTTATTTTTATGCAGCTGAGTTGTAGCAAATGCTATCTTTTCATTACTAAGCTTGTTGTAAGTCACTTGCTCTAGAATGTTTAGAAAACAAAGTTCAATTCACATGTTTACCTGGTTCTATAATAGAATTGTAAAATCGGATTCTAAAAGTTTAGTTTAAATAAATGATCCTCCTGCCAGACTGGCTTTGAGAAAATATCTGAAATTTGAGAAAGAAAAATGTCGTGTTTATTAGCCCCTATCTCAGACAAATTTTTATAATAATACAAAATTCTAGTGACTTATAATAGCAAACATCTAATTCTCTTTCTTCGATCTGCATATTGGCTGAGGCTCTGCTGGGTTCAGCCGGGCTAAATGTCAGGCTTCAGGTTGTAATTTTATGTTGCCTGGCTATCCATTTTGAGTATAAGGTGAATTGTCTTATGCTAGAAGAAAGGTTTGATCACCATTGACACACAATTTCCAGTTTCAGCCTCAATGCAGTCAATCCAGACGTCTGTCTTACACATTAACTTCTTGGTACTCTCCCTATGAAACATATGGATATAAACTACTGACTCACTACACTGACCCCACCTGTTGTGTGGACTGCAGATGTCTCTTTAGTCACAGTTAATTCCACAGGACTCAAGCGAGATTAACACATATGCAACAGGCTGCCTGCTAACATAAAGAATATCCTGTGAAAGTCATATTAAATATACAGGAGCAGACTCCCCAGAGCCTTGTCGCGACAGGGCTTAGGGTTTATAGTGTCTCTCCAGAAGGAGGCTTCAATATCAAATTAGAGAGACCTGCTTCCGATCCGCTTCACCTCTGTCTCAGTCTATGACTCCGGTGAGTAGGTGAGAATATGACACCACAATGGTTAACTTTTCTGTGTCCACTTACATGCACCACAGTGTCTAAATTAAACGCCATCTCTGCGTGTGTCTGTGAAAGTGTTTTGTTTGAATTTGTAAACATAGTAATGTAGATCACACTTCTCAAGGGAATGGTATCAAATCATCCAATGCATTAGGAGCCTGAATAGAAATAAAAAGGAGAAGGAAGGATGAATTTCCCTTTGTGTTTACCACCTTCCTGCTTGACAAGATTGTAGTTCTTTTGTTGCCCTTAGACTAGGTTTTATGCTCCAACTCCTCTGGTTCTGGGACTCAGTGCTTAGACTGAATTGCACACTGGCTTTCCTTTGTCTCCACCTGGCACATGACAGATCGTGGGAGTCTCAAATTTCACAATTATATGACTCTGTTCTTCATAATAAATCATGGTATGAGTTTTCTTTTGGTTCTGTTTTTCTACTGAACCCAGATAATACAGGCATGTTCTTTGTATATTGGAGGTCAGAGGTGTAAGAGGATAATTTAAAACATCTCAAGCACATTTAAAATCTCTACTCAGAAGTTGATTAATTCATAACCACTAACATTCATTGATTAAAAGTATTATGGTCAAAGATGGACACCAATGATCCAGCAAAATGTAGACTTTTCATTATCAGGAAAAAGGAGCATACGTATTTACTGTAACGTAATATAACCTATTCCAATTCTTTAAGAAGGATTTCAATTTGCTAGACTATATTCCTAATAGACTTTGGATTAAATAGGTACACATTCTAATCCTGGCTCACTAAACAAATTAAACTTGTAAATGTTCAGTCTTAATGTTGATGTTTTACTTCTTTCCATAATCTGCCGAAGAGAAACAAATAAAATTCTTTTGTTTCTGTCATGTCAGCACAAATATTTAAAAAAAAACAAACAAAAATCTCACAGATTGTTAATATTCTTTCACCTGACAAGTCTTTATATAGCTTTAATTCTTATAGTACTGTGTAATTTTTCCAGATAGAGAATGCTAGGTAAACATTTTTTTTACAGAAATTTAAGAATATTATTCCACTGTTTTGTTGACCCTATATTTTCTGAATATCCAACCAACTTCCCAGAAATGCATTGCATCATTTTTCTCTCTGTTTTCTGTTAAGTTAATCACTCTCTTTGCTTCTGAGCTATTTGACCATAATGTGCTTTAGTGATGTTTTTCTTTATTTTTATCCCATCTTTGTTTGCTGAGCTCTTTAATTTCAAAATTTATGTTAATATATCTATGTCCACAATTTGCTAGACATTTGACGCATGCAGACTCACTTGGTACTCATAGCAATACTGATAGACTGAATTTTATTTATTTGTTTCTCTTCTGCAGATTATGAAAAGAAGGAAAGCATCAACATTAAGACTGAACATTTACAAGTTTAGTTTGTTTAGTGAGCCAGGATTAGAATGTACACCTATTTAATCCAAAGTCTATTAGGAATATAGCCATCTGCCCCTCTCATTAAAACACTATCTTGTATTTTATAGGCTCACTATTTAAAAATTGAAACACATATATAGCAAAAAATATATATATATATATGTATATATATATATATTTTCATTTTTTTCTTCTGCTTCTCTATTTGAAGCTGTAACATTTACCTGCACATATGAACCTGTCCTGGTTCAGTTTTATGAAAACATCTTGTTAATTTAGGTCCAAGAGAATTGACAGTGCTAAACCTCATTTCTGCTCTCAAATAATGTCCCTATAAATTTAGCATGGAATATAGGTGGGAGAAGAGAAAATAACCCTGTAGCAAGTTGATGTAGAAGAAATGTGCAATAAAATGAGAAGGTCTTACAATATTCAAAATGTCAAAATTGCCTGTAAATGTCTATGTCTTGTTAATTATCACATTCCATGATCAGTACCGAAGAATTACAATGCTTTGTAAATGTGTGCAATTTACATATACCAAGAAAAACTCTTTCCCCTGTGAGAATGGCTGAGGAAATAATGTCGATAAGAACCTGAAACAGAAGAATCCCTAATTCTGCAAAAGAGCTAAAAAAAAAAAAAAAAAAAAAAAGCTTTAGATTTTTATTCTTGAATTCTCTTCTCTCTCTCTCTCTCTATATATATATATACACACATATATATGTATATATATATATATATATATATATATGAACAAGAAACTGCTGGGATACAGAATATGTATACTGGGCATATTAACCACCTCAGTGAAATCATGAAATATTCACAGATAAACAAGCAACTGCTCTGGGATACAGAATATGAACAGTAGTTAACTGTTAAAAGAGCATATGTCCAGAAATACAAGAAGTGAAGCATAGGTATGGTTCTCTGAGGTTCCAGATAGTGCCAATACCAGAAGGAAATCTTCGTGGTAAGAAGAGCCATTGCAAATGACATGACCTAAAAAGCCAGTGTGGCCTGACATGAGAAACTCAGGGATACATTGTTGATAATTCTCAATGTACAATAAATGCTGTGGCAGTTCCAAAAAATATGTCTGAAACTTATTTTTGTAGATCTTAGTCAGAGTTTTTACAATAATAGGTAATTAAAATTTCAATGGAAAGTATACAATCTTGTACAAAAAAAAAAAAAAAAAGCCAGGGTTTAGGTCAATTGGTGTTTCTGAAAAATGAGCAAAATCAGAGACGTCAGTATAACCTGTGTGTACTATCTCTGCTCTATTCTCATGCCATTACTGCCCGATGAATCATGTGTGTATGATCCAAATTTCATACAGGTAAGGTAAAGACCAAGGAAATGAACTGAAATTTAGTCCACTGTCTATTGCTTAAGAAATAGTATACAGTGTGAACTTAGCCAAATGAACTACCTTCTTAAAAACATAATGTTCTTCAGAGGAATTTGGCAGAATCCATTATTTTTACAATGTACCAAATCATTCACAATGCCAAAAGAACAAAAATGAATACTTGTCAAACCAAAGACCACCAGAGATCAAATGTAAAATCACCTAGAATTTATGACAGTCAGAAAGGAGTTATACAGCAGTTTTTACATCTATGCTCGGGATGTAGAAAAAAATGAATAAAAGGAAAAGAATCTGGGTAGAAAAATAGATACTCTTAAAACAGATTTTTCTTCTAGATGTAAAAAGCTACGGTATATAAAAGAAAATACAATATAGGTTTATGAAGAAAGTGAAACTTGGAAAGGAAGGCAAGGTCAAGCTTGAAGATAAATCAATAGAAATTATGTAATTTGAAAAGAAAAAGAAAAAAAGACTGGGAAAAATCGGTAACTGTGGGACAGTATCAAAAATTCAAACATATAGATAATTGCAAGTAGAAAGATAAAAGAAGGTTTAAGAAAGAAAATAGAAATATGATAGTTTCTGGTGAAAATAGATAAATTAACATAAATTTGGAAATTAAAAAGCTCAGCAAACAAAGATGGGATAAAAATAGACAACAACATCACTAAAGCACATTATGGTCGAATAGCTAAGAAACAAAGATAAAGTGAACAGCTTCCCAGAAAATAGAGAGAAAAATGATACAATGCATTTCAGGGGACTTGGGTGGATATTCAGAAGGTAAAGAGTCAACAAAGCAGTGGAATAACATTGTTAAATTTTTGTAAAAAAAGATGTTTACTTAGAATTTTGTATATGGCAAAATTATACAGTATTATAAGAATTAAAGCTATAGGGAAGTGCCTGTGGTTTAGTCGGTAGGGCGCTGGCCCCCTATACCGAGGGTGGCGGATTCAAACCGGCCCCTGGCCAAATTGCAACAGAAAAATAACCAGGCATTGGGAGAGGCACCTGTAGTCCCAGCTACTCAGGTGACTGAGGCAAGAGAATCACCTGAGCCCAGGAGTTGGAGGTTGCTGTGAGCTGTGTGATGCCACGGCACTCTACCAAGGGCAAAAAAATGAGACTCTGTCTTGACAAAAAAAAAAAAAAAAATTAAAGCTATATAAAGACTTGTCAGGTGAAAGAACATTAAATATATGTGAGAATTTTGTTTGTTTTATATAAATCATTTGTGGTGGTCTGACATGAAACAAAAGAAAAAGGGTCTTCAAGAAAAAATAAGGGACATTGTAAATCCTAATGTGGAAGGGTAAAATATTTTTTAAAAAATTTCTTATTTTCCTCTTGATTTAACAAAAAATACACATGGGTTTAAGCCAAAGTTCTAACATTGTGTTTTAAGGTTCACGTGTGTATAGACACTACACATATGCTAGTGAAAATAATGATGCTCCATAACAAGAGTTCTACATCTTAAATAAAGTGGTGAAATATTAATTCAAAGTCAACTCTCTGATATTCGGTGTAAATCCTGTAATTCCTTTTTAAACTGTCTTGAAAATTCCTTACATTCAGGAAAAATTTCTCATGGGGTCCAAAAGTCATATTAAATATGATTATAACTACTAAAATTATGGAAAATAATGGATTCTGTATTTTTCTATCATAGTTAGATAAATTTTTAAAAGGGAAAAGTAAAAATATATGATTTGGGGAATTATAATATTGCGGGCATTTTTCTAACAATGCTAATAATAAATAAATGTATGTAAATCCCTAATTAAACAAAAACATCTTTTACTAAAAGAAATGAATAACTTAATCTGAAAATTAATGGGAAAAAACACTATAAATGGAAGAATTTGTATGGTGTTTAATTTGCTGAATTTCATAATTTTCAATTCTATAGCAGAACCTTAGAAGGTAACGCATATGAGTTTAAATAATTCTTCTGCATGCTACATAATGTGTTCATTAATGAAATCTCTTCATTGGTTTGATATTGTGAATGGTTGTTTTGCTTGTTTTTGTTTGAGACAGAGTCTGACTCTGTGTCCTGGGTAGAGTGCTAAGGCTTCATAGCTCCCAGCCACCTCAAACTCTTGGACTTAAGTGATCCTCTTTCCTTAGTCTTCCTAGCAGCTGGGACTACAGGCATCTGCCATAATGCCTGACTAGTTTTTTCTAAGTAGAGACTGAGTCTCACTCTAGCTCAGGCTGATCTCCAATTCCTGAGCTCAAGGGATCCTCCACCTAAGACTCCCAGAATGCTAGGATTATAGGCCTTTTTACCACCACATCCGGCCTTGTTTTTTTTTTTTTTTTTTGTTTGTTTGTTTGTTTTTTCACTGTGGTTAATCTTATCTGTTTAGCAATAATAAAATTGATTCTATATTTTTCTTATATCATAGTTAGATAAATTTGTATGTTCTTGGAAATATTTTCTTGATTTTCTCCATAATACATTAGAAAAAATGTTTTCTTCTGAAAGAGGCTTATTATTAAATATTTCCTTGCTTAATAGACCTAGTCCAGTTTTTCTCAACAGAATAACAAACAAGAGTTTGTCAAACATCTGCCTAAGGGTGGATGGTATTCTAGCAGGGTTTTATTCCAGATGGTTATACTAAGCCTTTTAATTCAGAATCTTTATTTTCTATCCCACTACAACTAAACAGTGTTTCTAATATTGGACAATTGACTCTGAGAGACCTTCAATTTAATGTCTACATCACGGATCATCATATCAATGTAATTTTCTACAATAAATTATCCTCCCTGTTTTTTTTTGTTTGTTTGTTTGTTTTTTTTTCCTTTGAGCATCTGTTGCCTTGAAGGGATTACATTAAACTTTAGCTTGGCTTTTCAGTTCAAGTTTGCTGTATACAATTTGCACTGTTTTGAACAGCTGGCCATCATGTCTGCTTTCCCATTTCCCTCACAGTTGAAATGATTTACCACCTGTGGATGCATCCTGTTTCTTCTGTGTTCATTTGTTAGGTTAATTAACTTTTATTCTTTCTGGCTTTTTTAATACAAGGCTTAATAGTTAATTTAACTATAGACTGCTAAAGGCTGTATATTGTTGTAGTGAAAACAACAGCATTAGGAAGTCTGCAGGTTAAGTGTGTGAGTTTTTCTCAAAAGCAAACTAATTTCCCAAACTAACAAATATTATATCAAAGTACAAATAAATTTATCATCTATTTGACTTTTATGATAGAAAATCTATAAGTAAATCATTATTTTTGGCCTGAAGACCACCTTCCATGTCTTCACAGTTTCTTTTTTCCCCATAAAATGCCTAATTTATTACCACTTATGATCAGATGCCCAATTTTATGTCCAGCGTACTCCCAGGTTTTGACAATTTTCTTGGTGATTCTATGTTCAAAATATAACGAAAACTATTTCCTTCAATTTCCCTTGCTACTTTGCCTCTCAATATCTCAGTTTGCAAAGTTACTCTTGCTTTTAAAACATATTAGTACTTCTAAAATGGTAGATGAAGATGGTGGACAAATAAACATTACTTTAAATTTTATTTTTCATTTTAGTAGATTTCTCCTAAATCATATGGTTATAAAAACTATACTTCATAATCAAAGCAACTCACAGCAGTGAGTTGTGCTTTCAGTCACACTGCCTGCAGCAGTACTAGGACCATAAGTCTTGTTTGTCATCTTTTTTTGTGGTATGACCAGTTTTCTTGGCACCACCTCTATGTAGAGCTGTTCTGTCAGCAACAGGTTTCAAGCAGGCTCTGATTAGTTTTGTTCAGGTGTAACTGGACAACCTCTCAATCAGATATTGCTGTGGACTTTTCATTTATTTTTCCAGGATTTTGCTGACTTAATAAAGAAGGTACCTTTGAGAAATCACGTGGCAATCGCACAGGCCCCCTTAAAACAAATAAGAGGGTCAACATTGCACTGTTTGGGGATCACAACTTGTTAGCTAGGACTTTTTACTTTTACCAGTGAGAAGAAGACTTGATAGGAAATTTAGTGTTTTTTTATCTTTAGATTTTAGAAATTGCTCCATGTCTAAACGTTGACCTTGAAGCTTCCCAAAGTCAACGGAAGGCCATGTGCTACTACAGCAGTGCTCTGATCAAACCCCCTCTGGCAACAGTTTTGGATTGGTGGCAAAAAGTGATTACTAAATGAATACTCCCCATTTATGCACAATTTGTTTTTCACAGGTTTACTTTACAACCCTTGCAAGGTCCTCTTTCTGCCTATCAGGGGAGCTTTATGCTCAGGAATTTAGGGTGTGACTTTCAGTAATATAGGCTACTTTAACACAAGGCTGAGTATCCTCTCACTCTACATCCTTAGTTAAAGGAGATTACTGTGAAAAATATTTTCATTCCCCAAACACTGTTGACCTATTTTCTTTCCCAACGTTTGTTTTAATGTCAATGGCAAAATGCCAAGATTCTATTACTTGAAAAAGGACTCATGAATGTTTTTATCTTGAAATTTCATGGGAATGGGAGGTGCCTGTGTTCAAGGAGTAAGAGCGCTGGCCCCATATACTGGGGGTAGTGGGTTCAAGCCCAGCCCTGGCCAAAACAGCAAAAAAAAAAAAAAAAAAAAAAAAGAAAGAAAGAAATTTCATGGGAAATTTAAGAATTGCCTTGAAGGTTAGGTCTCTCCTTATAAGCATAACCCATTTCCTTTAATCTTTTTCACACTGAGTCAGTGAGCAAACTGCCCAGTAAGCCTCAGCAGTGGTTACCTTGGTGATTTTTTTTTATTGATTTTCAACTTTCCTCAGTTCACTCTTTTGGCTTTGGCTTCTGATTCCTACTATTAGTGATCATTTTTCAAATCACTATTGTCCTAGGTTGTTGAGTCAGGTTCGACTTTTGGGGAGAGTTAAGGTAAGGTACAGTTAATATCTTTGATATGTGTTTATTTTATATACATTTTTTTCTCATTTGATGCTTGATGAATCCAACTGTCTTTCTAATAATAACAACAACATTATGCCTTATATAACATGAGGTAAGGTAATCAAGCACTCTTTATTTTCTATTATTAAAATGGGACATGTGGCAGCATATGAATATCCAGTTCTATTATAGTTCAAAATCATAACGTGGAAAGTTTTTATGGACATAAGAAGAGAATAATCCCCAAATTGAAAGTCTAGTAATGGTGCAACCAAGAGGTAATATTATTTATCACATATATAAAGGAGAAGCCTGCTTATGAAATACTGGAGACTTATTTTGTTTACTGTCTGTGTGTGTGTGTGCATACAAAGGTTACAAAAATGTGCATGCATTCTAGAAGATGTTATCTATGTATTAAATATTATGCATATCCTTTGAGTTCCTCTAGTCATTGTAGAAGTCAAATATGACTTGTATTCATCTTTTGTTATCAGTACATAGTAAGTATTTTTTTTTTTTCTTTTCTAGAGACAGAGTTTCAGTTTATGGCCCTCGTTAGAGTACCGTGACATCACACAGCTCACAGCAACCTCCAACTCCTGGGCTTAGGCAATTCTCTTGCCTCAGCCTCCCGAGTAGCTGGGACTACAGGCGCCTGCCACAACACCCTGCTAATTTTTTGTTGCAGTTTGGCCGGGCCAGGTTTGAACTGCCCACCCTCAGTATATGGGGCTGGCGCCCTACCCAATGAGCCACAGGCACCACCCAATTAAGTATTATAATTTTAATGCAGTTTTTTCTTTTCTTAAAATGTGTAAATTTTTTTTGGCACCCTCCATATATACTACATATATATGAATTTTGTATTCCAACTCCCACATTTAATATATTATTTTTTCATTAATGGAAAGAGTTCATTAAAGTAGAGGCCAATAAGATTGTACAATGTATGACCCAGGATTCTTACCAATAAGTGTCCATTATGGGTCAAGTGTGGAGCTGCTAATTTATTCCACATAATATAAAGTAATACCATTACTTATGTCTGAACTCTAGGAGAAAATGTTAAGAATAGGAGATTTGAACTGTGAAATTCAGGCCAGGCGCAGTGACTCACGCCTGTAATCCTAGCATTCTGGGAGGCTGAGGTGGGTGGATTGCTTAAGCTCATGAGTTCAAGACCAGCCTGAGCAAAAGCAAGATGCCATCTCTACTACAAATAGAAAAACTGAAGCAAGAGAATGGCTTGAGCCTGAGTTGGAGGTTGCTGTGAGCTATGACTCCACAGCACTCTACCCAGGGCAACAGCTTGAGACTCTGTCTCAAAAAACAAACAAACAAAAAAACCTGCATAATTCACAAACTTCATCTGAAGGTAACCCATGTAAACCCAAACAACGTTTAAGCACATATTTTTGCTTCTATTTCTGTATCATATCTTCAATGTTCTATACATTTCTGCCATTTAATTATTCAGAATGGATAAACATTCATGGGCAAATTTTGTAATTTGAAGCAGATGTCTAACTTCAAGGCAGGATATTCTTTCCTAGCTTTCCATCACCTTGCTCCGTGGTGGTTTTCAAATTTTTATCAATCTGCAGAATAGATGAGAAATTGGAAGACTTTCATTTTTTTTTTTTTTTACTAACTTTTTCTTCCTCTTGTATTGAATATAGACCTTACCTTTGAAAAATGGCCCAAGTAAGAAGAGGTACAAATATTGAATTGGAATTTTAAAGCAGCTAGTGGTATCACATTAACATTGCTGAAATCTATAGGAACAAAGGTCATTTCGGCTAAAATGTCAATATACAAGCAAGGGAACTAGAAGATTCTAAAGTTGGCAGGGATAAAAAAGAGTTTAAATTTTTACAATGGAAACTCCAGTAGATAATGTGTTGAAAAATCACATTTTAGGAATTAAGTACTAGTACGTGGGTAATCACAAAGGTTTTGAGATCCAAAATTCAAGAAGCATAAAATCTGTGTGGAAAGAAACAGATGAATGTCTCTCAGCAACACAAGTGGGCCAAGAAAACTGAAGCTTGCCCTGGTGGATCAGAAAGGATGCTGTTGACTCCATTTCTGGGAGTGAAATAATGAGCTGTAACACAGTCTGTCTCAAAACTTTCAGAGTGCTCTACATATGATATATGAAATAACTTGCATTTTTCTTCTTTCAGTAAATAATGTTAAGACCAAAACATCTATGAACATTAGCTTGTCTAACCTCCTAATTTGCATAGAAAATATACTCAAAAGTTTCAATAACTTGCTTAATTTCATATGTTTATATACAGAAGTGAGTGTACCGTACATATTTTCTGAGTTAAAATTAAAGGGACCTATTATAGAACAACATGAACTAGTGGTGTGATAAAAAGGAAAATTAAAATTAATGTCATGGTTAATGTCTACTCAATAATAATATTAATAAAATGCTAACTAGCGAATTAAAATTACCATCATAATATGTTGTATAACAATTGCTAGATGAATGAAAATGCATTGGGCGGCACCTGTGGCTCAGTGTGTAGGACGCTAGCCCCATATACCAAGGGTGGTGGATTCAAACCCAGCCCCAGCCAAACTGCAACAAAAAAATAACCGGGTGTTGTGGCAGGTGCCTGTAGTCCCAGCCACTTGGGAGGCTGAGGCAAAAGAATCACCTAAGCCGAGGAGTTGGAGGTTGCTGTGAGCTGTGTGACACCATGGCACTCTACCAAGGACGATAAAGTGAGACTTCTGTCTCTAAAAAAAAAAAAAAAAAAAAAGTAAAGAAAGAAAGAAAAGAAAACAAAAGAATGGGTACAGGTGATTGCACTAATGTACACAGCTATGATTTAACAATTAAAAAAAAGTAAATAAAACACTGCATTAAAAAAAAATGCAAAAAAAAAATAAATAAAGTAGAACCTCTATAAATTGACCACCCAGAGGACTGTAAAAAACTGGTCAACATACTGAGGTGGTCAACATGAGGAATGAGGCCTACTGTGTATATACATATATTGGGTGCATGTCTGGTCTATGAAAATTAAGTCAACTTAATTTTAAGGAGCTGGTCAATGTAGGGAGGTGGTGCTACTTACCGCCTTTTTCTTGTATTAAGTGATTTTTTAATAATGTTCCATTTTGATTCCTTTCTTCATTTTCCTGCATATTTTTAAAGTTGTTTTTTAGTGTTTACTTCAGGAGTTATAATTCACATCTTAAACATGTGAATTAAATGAAATCTGAATAACAACAGATTTATAATCTGAGTTATAAATCACATCTTAAACATGTGAATAAAATTAAATCTGAATAACAACAACTTAATTTTAATGATATATACTTTTCCTCCATACGTCTCCATTCCTCTTCTTTTATACTGTTCTTGTCAATAGATTATATCTTTATGCATTTGCTTTTTAAATTAAATAGGAAAGAAGAGTTACAAATTTACACATGATAAAACTGACTTCTGTACTTACTACTATGTGGGTACATTCACCTCTGTTCTTTATTTCTTTATATGGCAAGTTACTGTCTATTGTTCTTTTTCTGCAGCTTGAAGTACTCCCTTTAACATTTATTATTTTTGGGGGGTATACAATGTGCTGATTATATATATATTTTGAAATGCTTACATCAAACTGGTTAACATAGCCTTCACGTCATTTACTTGTTAAGACATTTATACTCTAAATAGATTTGACATGTACTCTTGCAATATGTACCATAGGTGAGGTCCCACTGATTACCATCCCTCCACCTGGCCTCCCCTCCCCTGCCTTCACCCTTCCCTTCCCTCCTTTATTCTGAACTATAGTTGTGTTTTATCTTTTATATGAAAGTGTGGGTTATTATATATTGGTTTCATAATAGAACTGAGTACACTGGATACTTTTTCTTCCATTCTTGAGATACTTTACTAAGAAGAATATGTTCCAGCTCCATCCATGTAAACATAAAAGAGGTAAAGTCTCCATCTTTTTTATGGCTGCATAATATTCCATGGCATACATATACCACAATTAGTCCATTCATGGGTTGATGGGCACTTGGGCTGCTTCCATGACTTGGCATGAATTGGGCTGCAATAAACATTTTTGGTGCAAATATCTTTGTTGTAAAATGATTTTTTGTCATCTGGATATATACCTAGTAGAGGAATTGCAGGATTGAATGGCAGGTCTAATTTTAGTTCCTTAAGCATTCTCCAAACTTCTTTCCAAAAGGAACATATTAGCTTGCTCCCTTTAATATTTCTTATGAGGAAGTTCTACTATGAGCAATAAATTGTTAGCTTTATCTAGGAATATTTTAATTTCTACTTCATTCTTGAAGGATGGTTTTGCTATAGACTTCTTAATCTTTTATTTTTAAAGCCAAGTTCTCACTGTGCCACCTCTTGCATTCGAGTGATCCTTCTGTCTCACCCTCCCCAGTAGCTGGAATTACTGGAATGAGCCACACAGCTTGCTTTGCTTAACCTTGTCTAAAACATATGTATTTCCAGCACTATAAATATGTCATTTTATTGCCTTCTGGCAAGTAATGTCTGCTCTATTCCTTCTGGGACAGAGGGAACAGGCCTTACACTGGGCACATGAGCTGCTGTTTTCAAGATGGTCATGCCAACATCCTGGGAGGAGATGGGAGTCAAGGCAAGTCACAGCCAGAAATAAATGGCTTTGCTACCAAGAAATGGTCTTTTTTCTTGAGTCAGCATTTACTTGGTTGCTGCAAACCTTTGACTGTTTTCCCAAGTTCTGATGAAGGTGATTTTGACAGTTTCTGGTTGTTCTTTTCTTTTCTTTGGAGGAACGGGAGTTTGTAACTGCCTACTTGCTTCTGCTGTTGTCACTCGCCCAGTTGACTAATGTGGGAGAAGTCAAAACCTCTTTGTACCTATTTTCTCCTTAAAGAGCATTAACTCCAAAAAAGTCACAGGGCTTTTGTAAGGATTAAACATAGCAATGTGTAAGACTTCTATAAAATATAATGCACAGCAAAAAATTACTTTAAGAAATTGTTTTCTGCCCATCATAGTTACATCACTTTTACTATGCTAGAGAATAATTCAAATGGTCAGCAAAAAAGTTTAATTTTATAGCATATTTCTGTTGATCTCCATTTCTGCCTGAAAAATATACTTTATCACCAGCCTGAATAGTCCTCTAACAATCAATAAGGGGGTAAATACTGGTTTTACTTCAACATTTTATTGAACTTTTCATATTACACTATTTTACCAAAAACATTTAAAGTAGCAATGAGACAAAAACAACTTAAAAAAAAAAAGACATACAGGCTAAACAATATTACAGAGGTAATATTGTGTAAGATTTATTGTCAAATCACAAGGTTTTGTTACTCTGCTATACAACTTAGTACCATATCAATGATATCAAATAACTCAAAATTTAAAACATTACACATTCAGTTTATGTGTATATGTGTGTGAGAGAGATCTTATGTACAACTAGTTGAAAAACAGAAATGCCAACATTTAAGTTATCATTCAAATTCTAGTGCAATGTGAATTGTTACCAAGAGATTTTACCTGCTTATATAAGTTTTAAAAGTAATTCACACCTGACCATCTTAAGATCTGGCAATCTTTTCTGTTCCAATATATCAGCAGGCAAATGTCCTACATAATCTCAGTTGATAAGTATCAAGTGTTTGGTTTTTTTAATTCTGAACAGATTTATGAATTCTTGGGATAAAAATACCGAACCATTTGTACCCCATCAATAAAGCAAATGCTTTGTGTAGTTACAGCTAGCTGTGAGCAGTCAGGTGCATCTGCCAAAGTGGGGAAAATACTCCTCCAGTTTTGTATGTTTTCCAAAGCCAGGTATCAAATACCTCAACCCATAATCATTTTCAAATTAGCCTACTTTTACTATTTCATATTTATAACATCTAGTACTTGGAATCTGGAGGCTTGAATAAACTTATTAACCTAAAGGTTCTTTTGAGGACTAATAAAATTAAGAAAGGCCTCTCAGGAAAGTCTTTAGACACAGATTTAGCAAGTTAATTTGAAAATTCACTTTACACAGTAGTTTAATATTTACCAGTGTTTCATTCAGTTGCTTTCAGTCTATGTGACTCAAACTAAGGAACCATACAATGTAAGGCAAGTATTATCACACGCTCCATGACCAAGATCTGATTTACAGAAGACCACTGGGCCTGTGGACCATCTTAATAGAATCTTACTCAGACTATTTGTCATATTAAATTAAAAAATATTAATATTCTATTATCTTAATATAGTTCATGAATATTTCATTATGGTACCCATATGTTAAGTCTCGCTATGAGTCCATATTAAAATAAAGGTATAAAAACTGTATTTTTATACTAATTTCCAACAAATATTGAAACATCTAATTTGTAGCTAAATAATCTCTCAGATTTTTACTAGTAAATACTTGTGTTTTGAGAGATTTTGTAAGACTAAATTTCCCAGTTTACCTGAAACTACCTCTATTATAATAAAAATGTAAGGTTTTTAAGAAGTTGAACATCTAAAAAGTGACTTGGCAGTTCAAAATCAATGAAAACAATTTAAGTGCCATAGGTTGGGACAAAATAATCCATAATCTAAGAGATTCACCGTAACACACAAAATGTGAGCAAATGGGTCTAATTTTATTCTCCCCCTCTTGGTGGAATTTAGAAATAGAAAACTTACGTTTATGTCCTTCAATAACTAAAGCACATACATACACATTGTTTTACATTTTTAGGTGGCTTTTCTTTTTGTTCCAACCCTATTAAAAATTAACTATTTCTGTGACATTTACCAAGCAAAATACATTTCAGCTTCCATGCCTTCCAGGTTGGAAAATATCAGCCCTAAGTCACTGTGTTTGTGCTTCCTGGTACTGAATTGTTCCTGGTAAAACTGGGCTCATCCACTCGAAGAAATGAAACTTTAAAATGTTCAGTGGTGGATCAAACACATATCATTTTACATACAAAGAGCTTATCCCACCAAAGTAAACTCAGGGAATATAATTTTTGATTAAAAGTGAACAATAATTTTTTTTTTTTAACTTATATCTTGAAATGTGCTTTTTCCCTCATCCACGAAACACACAGACAGGTTTCCTTTAAGGTTTATATTTTTTCTTCAGTCTTCATCCAAACAAATGTAAACAAAAGCTGATTAAGAAAAACTTGCTTTTCCCTTTATGTGTAATATATCCACTTTAGAAAATAAAACTTTTAAGAAAACTCTGAAAAGAAACAAAACCGAAGCCATTATATAATGACGACTGTACAGTAGGCAAGAGTGTCCTCTAAGTCATTCAGAAATGAAAGGCAAGTGAGGTTTCTTCAGTACACACTTTGCAAATGTGGAAACAGTAATAGTTCTCATGATTGTTTTCTATTCTCTCAAAGAGCGGCTCTAAAAGTAGCCTGACAGCTCATGCTCCTAACTAAGCAAACCAAACTTCATGAACACGACAGACTTTAAACTTCTGGCACTGAAATCCTGGGTTTGGATATGGACAAGTATGATATATTTGACTTAAGTCATTTGGGTACTCGGCGTTTGATGTTGTATTTGATATTCAAGCAGAAAGTACATGACTTAATTGTATGCAGTAAGCTGACCTAAATGTAGACAACTTGTAGGGATGAAGGAAATTACAAGTCATATGTGCGTACAAATGGCTTTATAAAATGCATATATACAGCCATTAAAATAGTTACATAGGAACAATGCAATTTAAAACCCTTCATCTCCTCTTACAGATTTCCAAATTTTATCCTCCTAGTCTTTTTCAATGATGATATAATTTATTTCCTTACAAGTAAAACCTCCAGATCGTATTAAGGATTTTATACTGTATTAAGGATAACATGCAAACATCAGTCTACAAGGTCAAATAAACACATAACAAATGTTAAGGTCAGATGGGATAGATTCAGCTCTATGAAATTTTGTTTCATATCTGATAATTAGATTTTGCTTCTGCCCAGCATCATTTTTACTTCACCATGAGTGCTACACTAACTAGAATTTAATATATTTAAGTGTTATTTTTATTGAGTTTTCAAACTTGGAAGTATTTTGACCCAAAACACATACCAATGCCTTAAAAAAAAAAAATGGGAAGGCAAGATAATCAGCATGGATTTTTCCTTGTTTTTAAATCAATTTTACTTTCCAATCCATTTTTTCCCCAGTATTTCAGTTTTAATCTCTCATAATTTCATAGGAAATCATCCAGATTATGTCTTCTGGACTAACCAGTGATGGAACATAACTCTCAAATGCTATTTTGAAGAAGTGTAGAGTAAATAATTTTGGTAATCTGCAACACCGCTGCATGCAGTGTGTACTGTATGATAACAGCGCCAAACCCTTTATAAAATCCAAGCACTCCTTCTTCCTGCCTTATGGTGTTGATACAGTCTCTCATTCCCTCATACTGGGTGTTAATTGGAAGTACTTCATAGCCAAGGTCTGTATTATCAATTATTGTGCGTGTTCCTTGAATGTGAAGGCGGTGCAAAACTGTTTCCAATGGGTAAAGGATAACATCAGAACAAAGACTGGCAGCAAAGTTAGCAATAAGTTCTGGAAAATAAGCATCCAGCATACTCTGCACAGGGCTAGCGCTCTCAGGTAGGTGGCTACTGTAAGTCTTTCTCTTTAGAATTAGTAGGACAAACTTCTGAATGACTGAACTAATGATGTAATGAAGAACTCCATGGAGCACTGTAGGGAAGATCAAGGAAAGAAGCGGCAGAAGCCGTTTGCTGTGAGGCACTCCCATGCCTATCACTCTTCCAATCCCTTCTTTAATACATTCCAAAATGCCAGCGTTATCTCGAATTATCTCACTCTGAAATAAAAAGAATGAAATAAGTAAAACTTAACATTTTCTTATTTTGCCATACAAAAGGACTCTTTCCAGGTTTTTTTCTACATCCTAATTTACTGACTAAAGAAGGAAAACAACAATGGTTTTCACACTTCAGCTGTCACCTAGGCATTAGATTTTTTTCCCCCAAATGAAATCTCATAAAACAATAGATAATCAATAAATGCTATTTAATCTCATTATCATCTGTAATATCTACCATTTTACAATTTTGGGGATATGAATAAAAAAGTTTGTGATACAGATTACAGAGGTGTGAGCAAGGGAGAAAAGAAACAGCTACTTTGGCTGCAGCAATGACAGCAATGATATATCTAAAAATAAATGTTTAGCACTTAAGGCGGATAAGCTGACAAGGGAAAGTGAAGTCATCCAAACCTTGATTTAATACTATGCTGAGAGGTGTCAGAGTCACATTAAGGATTATGAGTTGATATGAATCCTTCATAAGCAAAAGGTCATAGTATTGCAACTTAAGAACACCAATCTTGTATTGAGTACGCAGGACAGACTTTTAAAATGAAGGAACAGATACTATTCATATTCATACTGTTCATATTCAAGAATATCCTCTGTAGATGATCTTTGGGAGATCTGTGTACACATGTGCAACAAATGTGTATTTTTCAAGGAAAACAATTTTCTCAAAGAGATCGGAGTTCTCCACAGGGGCAAAGAATCACTGAGTGTGAAGCAGGAAGAAAGAAAATATTGTAATGAGCTGGGTATGTGATAAGGAATAAGGATGGTGAAGAGAAACAGACACATCTTAGATACTTGTTGAAGTTAGCACTAAGAAAGCATGATGTCAGATTAGCTATGAAGGATGAAAGAAATAAAAATATCAAAAACTTACCTAAAATAAAATTTAAAGTTTTGAGTTTTTAGAGTGAAAGTGTCATTAATAGAAAGAGAAAGCTCATTTTTCAGAGGGATAAGACAAGGTTATTTGTATAAACTGAGTTTGAAGTGAAGATTTAGTTTACACAAAAATCAGGGTTAAAATGATTCAAGGAGTTAATGAGTCCCTTTAGGATAGTGAGCCCTGGACAAAAAACAGAGGGCGAAGGACTGAGCGTGAAGCTGTAACAGAAGAGACAGCGCAGTAAAGGTATGGGATGGTAAAGATGTGCCTGAAGAAAGGTGACGTTCAAGAGAACAGAAATCGAAGAAGGCAAAAAGTTCTAGAAAAGGAGACAAAAGGAATCAAAAGGAGAGATTCAGCAGGCAAAACCTGCAGCAGGGGACACAGGTAGATACTGGGATAAAAAAAGAAAAGCTCTACCACACAGTGAGCTGGGCACTTTCATTACTAACTCATTTTAATTTGTATAGCTCAGTTATTAAAACACTATTCTCATTCTATAGAAGATAAAATTAAGACAATTATAAAGGTTAAGAAATGCATCCAAAGCCACAGATCTAATGAAAGCAGAGAAACGTGCCTCTGGTATGGTTCTGCCCAAAGCTAAAACTTGTTTTATCCCAAGAAATCATGCTATTTAAGTTTCTTTTGCTTAAGTAATTATTTTTCCACTATTTTTTCCCTTATCTTTAAATTGAGGATATCTCATTTACTGATAAATCTGTAAATTCTACAGCATCATAGAAGGGTTATATAATTTATTAACACAATGCCAAACGCAAAGGAGGAGGGAAAGAATTACTTGGGGCAAAAGATAATAACTTCTGTTAACTTAAATTAGATTTTAAAACAACAACAACAACAACAACAACAAAATCAAAGATTAATGATGGAGCCAAAAAAGAAACTAGAGTGGAAAAGAATAATTAGAAGAGGGAAGGCTGATCTGGTGGGGGTTTTGCAGAGAAAGGGCACTCACACGCATACAGTAAGTGTGGTGGAAGATCTGGTGTTAAAGTGAGGACAAATGTACAACCTTCCGCAGATAACATTACTCTTACCTTGCAGTTTTAAGTGTTGTAAGTTTAGACACGTAATTCAATGTACTTGAAGCACCACCATGTGGTCACAAATAGTAAAACATGCAAACAAAATTTAAAATGGTAGCAGGAAATTGCTTTAGCTTGGTAGTACTTACCACACCATTAGTTTCAAGTGTTCATTAAAAGGCGTATGTATAAAGAATGCTGTCAGTAAACTGCCTATGGGATAACCTGCTCCCTGTTAAAATGATTTTCTATCGTGTATAATATACTCAGGTAATTGCTGTCCTTGATAAGACATAACCATCTGAATTATACATAAGGGCCCTAAAAAGTTAATTAGATTCTATATATTCAGAGCAGGTTATAGGCTTGGTTCTGAGATACCTGAATGAAGCATATAGTTGCCTATGAAAAGAATAAAAAGAATTAAAATTAAAAGCATGACCTAAGTGCATAATTGAAATATACACACAAACAATGTGTGATGAATGTGGTATCTCTGAAAGAAATATTTAAAAAAGATACTCTTAATATTTTCTACAGAACAGACAAATACAATATATTAAATGTTCAAAAAACAAATTTGAACTAAAAAAATGACAACAAAAATATAGCTCACCTGTACTGTTTCAATTAGACTTGCTGAATAAAATGGCATTGCCACTATGTAAGTTAGGCTGTAGAAATTAAAACAAATTTATCAGAATACTGAAACAAGTTGCTTACACTAAATTTTTTAAATAACCAAGCTAGATATTTTTTAAGGTTTTCAATTAATAATACATAATCTAAAGATATAAACTTCAGAGATCTGTATCATAGGAAATCAACAGAAATGAAACCAAAGATTAATAACACAAGGACAGACTGTAAAGAAAATAAATTTTACTTTAAACTTGATGAAAAGCAAGCCCATTTACGATTCATTGTACATCTACCTGCATATAGCTAATGCAATTATGAATCTAATACTTAAAACTCATGATAAGGGATCCATTCTACAGCTTGCCTTTTTAGTGATATTTGTGTAAGTATGCCTTTCTGCTATTATTCTATTATGATCATTTATTCCCATATTTCCCCTCCAGCAGAACTAAGCCAGCCTTTAATGGTGAGTGAAGTCCCCTATTATTATTAAAAATCAATATTGCACAGCTTTGCAAAGTTGTTTCCTATGGCCAATATTTAGATATAGTAACATTACAACTTTGCCAGCCTGCAAAATATTGTTATTTACAATAGTATCAAGGTGGGACTTACCTAACCCTAATGGGCCAGGTCCTGGCAAGTAGATTTTCAAGGTGATTGGGCATCACTAAGTAATAATGTGCTAGAATGTCCCACTGAGGGAGCCAGCAAGCTGGGGGATTTCCAATTCACAATCTTAAAAAAAAAAAAAAATTAAAAAGTGAAGAATAAAATTCTAATCTACAAAAATGGGTTACTCCTGTAAAATCACTAAGCACCTTTAGAGTTACATTTTAATGTAATTAAGGTTTGGGGGGTTTACTCATTACTGCTCAAATAAATCTGTATCTGTGATCAATAACAAAATAATATAATTTTCTTAGAGATTTGAGTTAAATAAATTAAAGATTTTTACTAACTTCCTAAGACTATACAAAAACATTAGGCTGTAATTCCAGCTTTTTAAGCTAGCAAGATTTATTTTAAAGATGATATATATTTCAGGATTTATTCCCAAACTCTTTATTACTTGTCCTTTGAAGGTCTAGTCCCACAAACATTTTACTGCCCTAATTTCCATATTTAATAAGATGTCTTTTCCAGTTCTAGCACTATAAAAATTAATGAAAATTTCCAATAAAAATACTATTTTTGATACTTACGATTTGAGTAGAAGGTGTTCTCCTATTTGTTTAGGACTCCATTTGTGTAAAATCTCTCTGAAGCATAAATTTAAATAATACAAAAAGCCATGTTATTAACATTTAGAAGTAGTCCAATTTTCAAAAAAGTTTGTAATATTTTTAATCTATAGGAGGAATATTTTCTAATAATAAACTTTTCCTTTGCAGGGACACAGCATAAACAACTGTGGTGGTTTGGAAAGAGAAAAAACATACAAGGTGTTTTGTATGCGCTAACAAAAAGGGCTGACAGAGAGGCCACTACCGCTGACTATAAAGATAAAAGACGGAAAATAAAAGGAAGAAATCTTAAAACAATGGTTTTACAAAAGAGAATGGATGAGGAAAGGAAAGGGAAACAGAGTAGGATAGGAACAAAAAGACTTCACAAAGACTACATATAAGAATGAGAATTTAAAAAGACAAACATTAAGAAATTATAATGCAGAATGACTCCTTAGACTTGCATAGCACTGTATTTTCAAAGTGCCTTTACCTGTCACAATGACATTAATTTTGTGACAACTATTATGTTCTATTATCTTTTTAAGCGTCTACTATATACCAGGCTCTGTCACAATGCTTTGCATGAATTACTTCTAATGTTCACAATGACTCTATTATCCCCATTTCATAGATGAGGAAATAGGATCAGAGAGGAAGGTTCATAACTTAACCCAAAGCCACACAAATAGCTAGTGTGGAACTGAGTCCTAAACCCTATCTCTCTGCCGTAAGGCTGCACTCTCTGCCTGCGGGGCCTCTCATCTCATTGGCTGCAAGAAAGGATCCTGTTTGATAAGCAGAGCAGGTATCACTGCATTAGTTTCACTGATGAGAAAAAAGGAGGGTTGGAAAGATCACAGAGCTATGTTCAAAGAAACAGGCAAAATGCCAGGTGTGGAACCACGGTCTAGAATTGTGCTTTCTGCTATTTAGGTTATCTCTGAAAACCAAGAATAAACAAAAACACAGAGAGGCAGCTGATATAGAACAAAAGGGGAAAAAAAGGAAGAAAGCTCTACCAAGAGAAATTCAAAAAGGAGAGAAGACTATGTATGGAGAAAAAAAGGAAAAATAAGAAGATAGAAAAAAATGAAAAGGTGGAGGGAATAGAGAACAGAAAAAAGAAACAAAACAGAAAAGGAAGTACAAAATACAGATGAGACTTCCACAGCTCCCCTGATGGAACTGGCATTCGTTTCATCATGGCTATCGCAGGAACCGTGAACGATGTTTTGTTTGAAATGGGTAAATATGGAAAAGAAAAGGATATAAAGGAATAAGTATATTTTTATGTTAAAAGGCAAAGAAAATTAAAATAAGGTAAGTGTCCTAAAAACAAATTCAGTACAATTACAGCAGGGGTAGTATGCAAATTACTAAGAAACTGAAATGTCGGCAGAGACTTTTTAGACAACAGAATGCTCACCCCTGATTCCTAAGACAACAGAGAGCCTTCTGGGTCAAATTATGATTAAGTTAATACTAAGATACTTATGTGACCTGAATAGCAGAGACAATGTAGCTGAAATGATACTCAATAATTAAGTTGAAAATGTAAAAGCAGAATAGGCTTCTCATCTTACAGTTACTTATGATTATAAAGCAAAATATTTTGTTTGCTTTGTAAATCATCTTGGTGCTGTTATTACTCCTGGCCTCAGAAAGTATTACCACAGGTTATTAGGATATTTATTTTAAGCATAAAACTGTCATAAACACTACAGACACAGAAGTCTGTGACCTGTGTTTCTGTAAGGACTGGACTACTACCAATTCTTAAAGATCATTAAGATAAAAGAGGAGAAAGGGAGATTTAGAACCAAGTTTAAAAAAAAAAATGTTTTTGAGACTCTTCCTTGTATCTGTTCTCTACTGCTTTATAAAATGGGTAAAAACTCACTGTCACTTCTAGAAATTTACTTAGCACATTTCAATGCTTCAGAAAGAGGTAAGTATAAAATCTTATGGGTGGGGTGGCAACGGAGTTAGGTGCCAGCCCTATATGCCGGAGGCGGTGGGTTCAAACCCAGCCCCGGCCAAAACTGCAAAAAAAAAAAAAAAAAAAAAAAAAAAAAATCTTATATGTGATTAAACCTTTTATGTTTAATCATCAAATACCAAATACGTGTGAATATATTTATTCTTAAGCAAAAATTGCCCTTGAAAATGAGCAACAAAATTATGAACATTTATTAGAATATTTTGCTTTTCTCAAGCAATTTAACACATTAAAAATACATATTCCTATGCACAATCAAGACACAAAATCAACAAAATTCTAAAATAACTACATCTCAGCAGTCTTTACTAACCCAAACCCCTCTTTCCAGTTACCTCTCCACCTCTCTTCAGAGCCAACTTTCTAAATTTGCTCTTTCCAAGTCCTTACTCCACCTTCACCTCTGAACCCCACTCCAAATTGGCTGCTACCCCATTATCCTATGAAAACAATTCTTGCCAAGATCTTAAAAACCTGCATTTTCACTAAACTCCATGAACATGTAAGTCTACACCTTATGTGATGTTTCCACAGCCATCAGCCACGCACGTTCTCCCTCTTTGCAGCTCTCTCTGATCCGTGCTCCACTAGCCCGAGCTCCTACAGTTTTTATTCTGTTTTCACTCACCCCACATATGTAGTTGTTGCAATATAAACATCTGGTGGTTTTCTCATTACAATTTGTTAATTCACTTACTTCAAATACATGTTATTTTAAACACAATGAAATCTTGCTTAAATACAGATTTCCTTTCTGTTTAACAGTTCTAGTGTAGGAACTGTTACATAGCATTTATGGTCTATGACGTCTTCTAAATAATCTATAGGTATGTTATAAGTATACAGGTGTGTATAGGTCATTTGCAAACACTATCATTTTATGTAAGGGACTTGAACACCTGTAGATTTTGGTATCCACGGGGGTCCTTGAACCAATCTCCTATGGACACAGAGGGACAACTGTACATTTTGTTAAATTGTTACAGAACATGTTAGAGAACTTCAAGAATAATTGTTAGTACTAATTTTTGATCTTATCCATTGATATAAAAGCAATAAGGTGAATTAAAGTGTACACAGAAAATTCACATTTTTAAGAAAGAAATGAAAAACTTTATTTGGCCAAATCTTTCTAATCTTTGTTTTGTTTCTAACCTTTTGGTAAAGCTCTACTAAAGGGACTTCAAGACTATGGTGTGCAGCTTTTTCTTGAGGATAGTCTCATTCTGTTGCCCAAGGCTAGAGTGAGGGCATCAGCCTAGCTCACAGCACCTTCAAATTCTGGGGCTCAAGTGATCCTCCTGCCCCAGCCCCCTCAGTAGCTGAGACTACAGGCACCTGCCACAATGCTCAGCTAATTTCTCTATTTGTAATAGAGTTGGGGTCTCGCTCTTGCTCAGGCTGGTCTCTAACTCCTGAGCTCAAGGGATTCTCCTGCCTCCACCTTCCAGAGTGCTAAGACGATGATGCCTTTGAAAGCAATCACAGTGGGGGAAGAGGCAAGATGGCCAAGTGGAGCCAGCTTTACACAGAGGCTCCCGTCCAGAAGGGGAGTTAAAGGACAGAAGTTTAGCAAGTAAGCTGATGGTCTGGAACTGAGCCGAGAGAAGACTGAAGAGTGCACATCATCCCTGCTGAGGTGAGCTGTGACCCCAAGGAAACAAACAGTAGGTACAAAATCCATTGCCAAGTGGACAGGAGTCCCTACCCCATAAGAATGGCTCACAGTATACTTTCTACAAACAAGTGAACAGAGTTCAGATCTCCTCCTATTTTATCCCATGGGAGAGACCCTCTAAAAACCGGAGCTCCTTCCCCAGAGAGGACCCACTAGTGTGCCATGGCACTCTCCCACGAGGCATAAAACTTAACATATACACTACCTGCAATTCTGAACTTCCAGCACTCCCCTTCACTCTCACCCTATGGTCTGGAAGCCTGTCTCCCATGAAATCCAGATTCTTGGGCATTTTCAAAAAGGTGTGGAAAGGGTGTGGGCTGAATTACAAGTCTGTGCTGAATTAGCGGCACAGGTGTAAAGTGGGGACTGTGGAGCAAGGGAGCCATACAGGAGAGGAAGAGACAGTGCCCCACGGTGCAGCAGCGTCTGCGGAAGGAACAACAGGGCTCACGCCCCTGGTGATGTTTTGGAGAAACACTTCCACCTCTCTTAGCAGGCAGAGGGAGCCAGGCCTCTGCTCTGGTGGTAACCATGGGCAGAACAGACCTGGGACAGAAATGCAGGCCCAGTGAGCAAAGGGTGTGCCTGAGGCAGAACCTCCTCAGGTGGGGCATGGTGAGGACAGAGAATAGAATCTGCCCTAGCACAGAGGCAGCACACTCCCAGGACAGAGCTGAGTCAGAATTGCTGCTTTTGTGAGCCCAATATGCAACTGGACCCAGGGGAGCATAGCTGGGACAAAAAAATGGCAGCAGCAGCAGCTCAGGGAAGGGCAGGAACTGAGAGCCATTTGTGAGCTCTAATTGTGCCTACCCCAACACAGAGTGCAGTGGAGGCAGAGATGCCAGCTCCGTGAGAATTGGCACAGTGGCACAGGGCAGGGCTGAGTTGCAGTTTCTGTGAACTCAAACAGCGCCTGGCTCACAGGGGAATATAGCCGGGACAGAAATGGAAATTCTGCGAGAATGTAAGTGGCAGCATCACTGAGTGAAACTCCCCAGCCTCCATTAAGGACCCCGTGGTAGTCAGGCTTCAGCGCCCCCTGCTGGCTGGTGGCAGAATGTGGTGGCCTGGCCGAGGGACGTCCCTGTGACTCAGGCAGGCGCAAAACCCTGGTGCATTTGCTCATTGGAGGGAACTGGGTCACTGCCCTGCAGGGTTATCAGTCACTGGGCATGATAAAGGTGCAAGGTGGAGAAGGAAACATCACCCTTCCCAGACTAATTCATTTTCTGGGTGGGCCCTTCAGACTCCATGGAGCACCAGAGCGCGTCATACTTAAGCTATCAGCAGACCCCTGCTATCTAGTTGCTAGAGACCTTTTGACTCTCCCACTTGAGAGTGGGTCAGCGCGGGCTGGGACAATTGATTTGGAATTCTTGACCTGGGCCAATCACCCGAGGACCATCTAAGGTGGTACTCTGGTTGTATTATTGTGGGAAGGTTTGATTTTCCTTTTCTAGTTGTTGCCCATGGCAGGTGTCTTAGTTGCTTGTATTTCTCCACAGGTGAAACTTCACCCCAGAGTAACTGATTCACTAGAATTGGACAGAGACAAACTGAAAACAAGACAGAGCCACTTAGCCCCACCACACCAAGCAGGTCCCATATGGGTCCTTTGCAAAGCTATAGCAGAAAACCTGCAGGCACCAGTCCCAGCTCATGGGCAAAGGGCTGGTTAATCCCTACTCTAGGAGTCCCCAACCCAACTTCACCTTATCTGCTCAAGTAGCCAAACGATGTAAAATAATCATGGGATGGAATCAGCGGAAAAACTCTGGCAACATCAATAATCGGAGATCAACTCCCCCAAGGTACGACAAGACAGACACACCAGAAGATCCCAATCATAAACAAATGGCTGCGATGTCAAAAATCGAATTCAGAATTTGGATCGCAAATAAGATTAACAGAATGGAGGTAAAGTTGGAATTAGAAATTCAAGGAGCATTTCAAAAGTTGTCTCAAGAATTCAATGAATTCAAATACAAAATTATCAAAGATTCTGATACACTGAGGCAAGAACTTGCAGCCCTAAAAGATCTGAGAAATACAGTAGAATCCATCATAACAGAATGAAGCAGGTAGAAGAAAGGATTTCTGACACTGAAGACAAACCTTTTGAACGCTCCCAAATGCTCAAAGAGGAAGAGAAGTGGAGAGCAAAAATAGATCATTCTCTCAAGAGAGCTCTGGGACAATTCAAAGAACAATGATATTCATTCACCTTATAGGAATTCCTGTAGGCAACGAGGTTGCTTCAAAAGGCCCAGATGCTCTACTCCAAAAGATAATTTTGGAGAACTTCCCAAACAAGGCAAGAGATTCTGAAATTCAGATAGCAGACAGTTTCAGAACCCCAGCAGTATTCAACCCAAATAAAGCATCTCCTAGACACATTATAATTAACTTTACCAAAGTTAATATGAAGGAGAAAATTCTGCAAGCAGCCAGAGGAAAGAAAACCATAACCTACAAGGGGAAGAATATTAGAATGACTGCAGATGTCTCTATTGAAACTTTTCAAGCTAAAAGGGGGGAGAGGGGGTCATCGACCTTTAACCTCTTAAAACAAAATAACTTTCAACCCAGGATCCTGTATCCAGTTAAACTGAGTTTCATTTATGATGGAGAAATTATTTAATGACATTCACATGTTGAAGAAATTTGCCATAACTAAACCAGCTCTCCAGGATATTCTTAGACTATAATGACCCACACAATCCTCTATCACCAAAGTAAACTCACTCAGAAACTTTTGATCAAATTCCAACTTCTACAGTGGCGAAAGGATTAAAAATGTCCACTGGATGTTCGAAAAATTTGATACCCCAAATACTATCAGGCTTATCAATATTCTCTATTAATGTGAATGGTTTAAATTGTCCTTTAAAGAGGCACAGGTTGGCTGAGTGGATACAAAAACTCAGGCCAGATATATACTGCATAAAAGAATTTCATCTTACCTTAAAAGATAAATATAGACTCAGGGTGAAGGGATGGTCATCTATAATTCAGGCAAATGGAAATCAGAAAAAAGCAGGTGTTGCAATTTTATTTGCTGATACGATAGGCTTTAAACCAACAAAAGTAAGGAAAGATAAGGATGGTCACTTCATATTTGTTAAGGGTAATAATCAGCATGATGAGATTTCAATTATTAACATTTATGCACCCAACCAGAATGCACCTCAATTTATAAGAGAGACTCTAACAGACATGAGCAACTTGATTTCCTCCAGCACCATAATAGTCAGAGATTTTAACACTCCTTTGGTAGTGTTGGATAGATCCTCCAATAAGAAACTAAGCAAAGAAATCATATACTTAAACTTAACCATTCAACAACTGGATTTAACAGACATCTACAGAACATTCCATCCTAACAAAAGAATACAAATTCTTCTCCTCAGCCCATGGAACATCCTCCAAAATTGATCACATCTTAGGTTGTAAGTTTAACATCAGCAAATTTAAAAGAATAGAAATTATTCCTTGCACCTTCTCGGACCATCGTGGAATAAAAGTTGATGCCAGTAACAATAGGAATCTGCATACTCATACAAAAACATGGAAACTAAATAACCTTAAGCTGCGTGAGATGAGATTTGAAAAAAATTACCAAATTTTTGGAACAAAATGATAACGAAGACATGAATTACCAGAACCTCTGGGATACTGCAAAGGCAGTCCTAAGAGGGAAATTTATAGCACTGCAAGCCTTCCTCAAGAGAACG
>CAUYPK010030743.1:0-12105 GCA_963574355.1 Loris lydekkerianus
TTCCCTTGAGGTCTGCAGCTCTTTGCTAACCTGATCAGACACAGTACCCCACCTCCACCAAGTAGAGAGGAAAGACAAAAATGCTATAAATCAAACTAAAACAAGCAAACAGAAAACTTTACAGGATAAAATTGGGTGAAATAATAGAGGTAGAAACACTAGCAACAATGAAGCTCTAGTTATTGAAAAAGACAGCAATGGGAAATTGTATTTAAACTGTAAAAATGGAGAAAGAAAAGAAAAAATCTGTATGGAAAAGGTTGAAATTAAAAAACAAAACAACAGCAACAACAACATCAAAATAAACAAAAACAAACAAACACACAAAAAAACAACCAAAAACAAAGCAGTATATATATCTTGTTAAATATTGTCTGGGAAACAAGTGGTCTTCTGGGGTATGAGATGTTAATAACAATGCTGATACAACTGGAGGCCTCTGCTGATTTCTCAAACCCCACAGGGTAGACACCCTAAATCTCTTTTCAGCCCTCTTAAAAGGCACTTTAAACTTCTAAACTTGCTAAGCAAAAGTTTTCCCAGGAAAGTGCTTGTCACTGGAATCACTGCTGAAGTGGCTATCCACTTACCCAGAGTGTCAAAACTGGTCTCACTCTGCCCCTGAGGGTTAAGGCTGTAAGGTGGCTCAGTCCCTGCCTTTAGGCTGCTCAGTCACTAGGTTACTAGCTCCTGCCAGATCCTGCTTTGCAACCCTGAGGGCGGACCTTGCTGGGGCAGTTCTTTCATAATGGCTCCTTACCGCTCACAGTCAAACACTATTAGCTCTGAATGGCTCAGTAGCTCAGTCTGGAGCCCTAGACAATGCCCAAAGTTCTCCACACCCCTGCTCAAGCTCTCCCCAAGGCAGTTCAACTGAGTGCCATGTCTAAAAACACCAAAACAGTTTACAGTAAGGCCTTTTCGGTTTGAAGTTTTGCTGCTACTGTACTTATAGCTGTTGGCAGGATTAGACCCATCAAACACATGTGACCATTTGCCAGTTTTCCACTGTTTTTGTCCTCCTCTTGGGGTCCAGAAGTCTCTTGCTAATTCCCTGTATCCTCAAAGGGATGATTATAGGCAGATCCAACCAGCCAGGGATGCCTGGAGTTTTATCTCCCAAGACTCACGGTGCCCAGATGCCCAAGCTGTTACTCAGCTGCCATCTTGCTCTCTCCTGATACATCTAACCGGAAGATTTTTTTATTGTTGCTTTAATTTCCTTGCTTGATATTGCTTAGTTAAGGAGTTCTATGAGTTAAGGGAGGTAATGTGCTACCAAGAATTTGTTCATTTCCTTCATGTTTTCATATTTATGGACTGAGAGGTTTTTATAGTGTTAAGTGATTATGTTTTGAAGTTTTGTAGTATCTGTTGTTATTTCACCTTTTTCATTTTTGATTGAGCTTCTTAGTGGCCTTACATTTTTATTTCTCATTGATCTGGCCAAAAGCTTGTCAATTTTGTCAATATTTTCAAAGGACAATCTATTTGCTTCATTAATCTTCTGTGTGGTTCTTTTGTTCTCAATTTTGTTTAGCTCTGATCAGATCTTGGATATTTTTTTTTCTTCATTTGGGTTTCGGGTTCTTTTGCTCTTCCTTTTCCAGTTTTTGAGGTGGTCCATTAGATTATTGATTTGTGATTTTTCTGATTTCTGGATGGGGGCATTTAAGACAATGAATTTCTTGCTCAGTAATGCTTTTGTAGTATACCACAAGTTCTGATAACTTGTGGCTTCATCATCATTTACTTCAAGGAATCCTTTTGTTTCTGTCTTTATCTCCTCTTTGACCCAACTGTCATCCAGCAATAAATTATTTAGTTTCCATAAATTTGTAAGGGGATGAGTGTTTCTATTGAAATTAATTTCTAATTATTCCACTGTGAGCTATAAAGTTGCATGTATGGTATAATTTCCATTTTTAAAAACTTTGCCTAGGCATCTTTTGTGGCCTGGGATGTGATCAATCTTGGACAGTGATCTATGAGTTGACGAGAAAAACATATTGTAGTAGTATTGTAGATTGCTTGAAGAATTTAATTTACACTTACTTTTTAATCCTGCAATTCCCCTATTGGGTATTTTTCCACATGAAAAAAGTCATTTTTATAAGAAAGACAATTGCACTCAATGTTCATAGAAGCACAATTCACAATTGCAAAGATATGAAAATAACCCAAGTACCCATCAATACATGAGTGAATTAATAAATTGCAACGTTTGTATATCATGGAATACTATTCAGTCCTAAAATGATTGAGATCTAGTCGATTTTGTTACAATCTGGATGGAACTGGAAACCAGTGTCCTACGTGAGTATCACAAGAATGGAAAAACAGACATCACATGTCCACATGTTAAATTGAAAGTGGTCAATCAACATCTATGTGCTCATATGAAAGCAAATCTCAGTGAAATCCAAGTCAGGGGGAGGGGAAGAAGGAGATGGGTAAATCCTCATCTAGTGGATACATGCATAGGTGTATTGTGCACTCTCTGGGTGATGGACACACTTACATAACTGAATATACAAAAGCAAATTATGGAATCAAAATGCATGTACTTGTGTAAAGTTCTGAAATAAAAAATAATAAAGAAATTTTAAAAATTAAAATAAAAAGTAAATATTTTGTGTGCCCCTGATTTTACAGGTACAACACCACAAAATGGTTATAGAAATTATATAATCTTGACTAAGAATAATCTGTGTCATTACCTTTAGAAAGAAACATTTTTCTTGGGTATATACAGAAACATGAAGTAGAGATTAGTGGATAAAAGAAGGCTAAAGAAGCTTCTTTTGTCCAATAACTACTGTTTTTCAGAGTTTTTAAAAATTCTTTTTGCCCTATTTGAAATATTTTTTCCTCTATCCCTCTAAAAATTATTTCGTATAGAAAATAATAATAGGATATGTGAAAAATCTTACTTTATCTTTGATGTTTTTTATGGATAACCATGTAGCAGTTTGGTATATATTTTATAGGATGATATATGCATGCATTTCCAGTGTAATTTATTGAGTATTTTCTAAGCTTATCCTTCTATATATTTTCCCACATTTAAATCATCACAGAAATACTGTTCAAAATAATATTTTTCTCTGTTTAACAGTGGATCTTGGCTCTCTTTCATGTAGAGACTGAGAGGGATCTAGTAACTTTACCTTCCACTGAAATCATAGGTTAACATTCAGGTTATTCCATATTGCTTCTGAGATTTTTAAAATCTTTTCCTGTATATGACCTTTCCACATTATAGGAGATGAATATATAAATTTTACTTGCAATTGAACGTTCATTTCAAAATAAAAGTTGTTGTGAGTCATTTGCATCTTTTCCTAAGGCGGATACAATTTACAGAGATATCTGTCAATCATACACGCCAATTATGGCTCTATTACCTCCCTCGAGGCTGCTTCTTCTTCTTCTTCTTCTTCTTCTTCTTCTTCTTCTTCTTTTTTTAACTCATTAATGAGAGAACCAGCATGATGGCAAAGTTGGTTCAAAGAATACAAAGTCTGAGAAATGGGATTTTTAAGTTTGTGTGTGTGTGGTTGGGGGGGGGAGGAACTACTGAAATACAAATCAAATTAATGTCCACATGACTGAAAAATACACAAGCAAACCACAACTTTTTTGTAAAACCATAACATATAATGAGTTTTTAAATTTAATCTTTATTAAATTATAACTGTATACATTTATGGGTTACAATGTGATGATTTGATATACAATGTAGACTACATAAATCAAACCGAGTAACATAATTGTCACCTCACTTATTTTTCTTTGTGATAAGACATTTATGATTTACTTTTAGTTGTTTTGAAATGTATCCTTGCTTTGTGCACATTAGGTGAGATCCCACTGAATGCCCTTCCTCCTCCCTCCACTTTCCCCCCTTCTTGTGGACTATATTTGTGTTTTATCATTCATATGAATGTGTAAATGATTATATATTGGTTTTGTAATAGTATTGAGTACATTAGATACTTTTTATCCATTCTTTAGATACTTTACTAAGAAGAAAATGTTCCACCTCCATCCAGGTTAGTATAAAAGACATGAAGTCTCCACCTTTTTACAGCTGCATAGAATTCCATGGTTTACATACACCACAATTGGTTAATCCACACATGGGTTCATGGGCATTTGGACTTTTTCCATGACTTGGCAACTATGAATTGGGCTGCAATAAACATTGGGGTGCAAATGTCTTTGTTTTAAAATGATTTTTGTTCATCTGGGTAGATGCTTAGTAATGGAATTGCAGGATCAAACAGTAGGTCAACTTGTAGTTCCTTGAGGATTCTCCATACTTTTTTCCAAAAGAATTAGTTTGCAATCCCACCAGCAATGTAGAAATGTTCCCTTCTCTTCACATCTATGCCACCATCTGCAGTCTGGGATTTTGTGATGTGGGCTAATCTTACTGGCGTTAGGTGATACCCTAAAGTGGTTTTGAGTTGTATTTCTCTGATAATTAAAAATTATGTCTATTTTTTCATGTATTTATTGGGCATTTGCCTATCATTTTCAGAGAAGTTTCTGTTCAAGTCTCTTGACTACAAAGCAATGGAGTTGTTTGTTTTTTTCTTATTAATTTGAGTTTTCTATAGATTCTACTTATTAAACCTTTGTCAGAATCATAATGTGCAAAAATCTCCCATTCTGAAGACTTGTCTGTTTGGTTTACTTGCAGTGGCCTTAGCTGCACAGAAGCTTTTCAGCTTGATCAAATCCCAGTAATATATTTTTGGCATTGCTTCAATTGCCAGGGGTGGTTCCTCATAAAATATTTTTCCAGGCCAGTATCTTCATGCATTTTCTCTGCACTCTCTTCTAGTATTTTTATAGTTTTGTGTTTTAAATTTTTTATCCAGTGAGAATCAATTTTTGTTAGTGGTGAAAGGTGTGAGTCCAGGTTCAGTCTTTTACAGGTCACTTGCCTCTCCCAGCACTATTTGTTAAATAGTGAATCTTTTCCCCAATGCATGTTTGGAAAGCCCCAGGGACTCAACTGCAAAGGTCTTAGAAGTGATCAGGGAATATAGCAGTATCTAAGGATACAAAATTAATACTTACAAATTGGTAGCTTTTATATATACCAACAATAGTCAAGCTGAAAATGTAATCAAGGACTCTAATTCCTTTTATAGTAGTGCTAAAGAAGATGAAATACCTGGGAACTTATGTAACAAAGGACATGAAAGAGAATTATGAAACTATGAGAAAAGAAATAGCAGAAGATGTTAACAAATGGAAAAAACATACCATGCTTGTGGCTGGAAATTGACATTGTTAAAATGTCCATTCTACCCAAAGCAATCTACAGATTTAATGCAATCCCTGTCAAAGCACCAAAGTAATACTTTAAAGAACTTGGAAAAATAATACTTCGTTTTATATGGAATCAGAAAAAAATATCGAATAGCCAATACATTACTCAGAAATAAAAATAAATCTGGAGGCATCACATTACCAGACTTCAGATTATACTACAAATCTGTAGTGAGCAAAACAGTATGGTACTGGCACAAAAATAGAGATGTAGATATATGGAATAGAATAAAGAATCTAGAGATGAACCCATCCACATATCATCATTTGTTCTTTGATAAGAGTACAAAAAATATGCAATGGGAAAAAGATTCCCTATTTAGCAAATGGTGCTGGGAGAACTGGCTAGTGACCTGTAGATTGAACCTGGACCCACACCTTTCACCATTAACAAAAATGAGTTTTATTGAATGGTAAATTTTCTGAGCCCTGTTGTATTGTACTAACAAAGTTCTGTTCTCATGGAGCCACAAATGAATCTTAGGAATAGTCCTAAGAAAATGGCCTATATGTAGGTCACTATAAAAGTTTTGAGACAGACTATGTTATGGTTCATTATTTCATTTGCAGGGAGCACAGTTGATAGTGTCTCCAATTCACATGTGCAAGTTTCAATTTGCTTGGCTTATGGGTGTTACTGGGAGGGCTTCATTTGTTTCCATCTGTGCAAATTTTATGTTTCTTGAATTCTGTTTATCTTGAAACTTTCATAATCACCCACATATGCAATAACAAATGTTATCCTTTTGCTTTTTTCAACATGTTTTGATATTTTCCCACCATTTATAACCATTAACATTTACTTGTTTTTTTCTGAGATGTGGCATCTGCATGTCTTGGTAAAATAAATTGGAAACTATAGTTATCACAATTTTTTATTTCCAGAGTTTTAAAGCTTATCAAATGAAATTAGATCAAGGTTTTCTTAGAAAAAAAGTGGATGTTATTTCATTTTAGACACACTGTATATTAGAAAACAAAAGTCTCACTTATGCACATGTGGATTATTTCCAGTGCCTAATCATTTTAATTAATTCTCTATAAAAAGTATCATTACTTTTCAAGCTTGCACAACTATGCATATACATTTAGAGGCTAAATCCTCAAAGTGGAATTATTGCTTCATATGTCACATAAGCTTAAATATCATAAAAAAATTGCCAAATGTTTCTCTCTCTATAATTGCATTTTTACACCCTCAATGAGTCATAGACCATATTTTAAATAGAGAAGCATTTGGGCTATCTGCTTTGTTGTTTTTGTGTGTGTGGCTTTACTAATATTGACAAATTTGTCTGTCTTAAGGTCCAAAGTAATTATAAAGTTATTTGAGAAAGAAGAGCAACAAGAAATGAAGGTGGTAGGTCCTAGAGAATTCATGAACAGTTAGAAAGCAAACCAAGAACCAAACAATAAATCTAGATAGTAAGGCATAGAGCTTTCCAAAGACACTGAAGAAATTTTAGCTAGGGATTACAGTTGTAAGATGTTATGTGAAACTTATGAGAAAACAAAAGAAAAAGCATCAACCTCTCAGAGAATGTAATAGCTTAAAGTGTTAGAGAAGAGACCTGGGACTGAGGAAGGAAACTGAAGGAAAGGGAAAAAAATTGCAGAGCCTTTTCAGTCACTGATTTATTCATTAAGCACTTAGCTGTTAATGAGAAGGAAAGATCTTTCCCAGTGAGTGAAGTGGGCCTTCAGAAGCTGGGTAAAGACTGAATAATTCAAACAGAGAAGACAGGTAAATGTGAACTGTAGGAAAATATTCTAACTTTTGATTCAAGGAAGGGATTCTTTTGCTTAGGAAAATGATTAATAATATGGGCTGCAAGGTTAACTTTTTTTTTATTTTTATTTTTTTGAGACAGAGTCTCACTCAGTTATCCTGGGTAGAGTGCCATGGTGTCATCATAGCTCAGAGCCACCTCAAACTCTTAGGCTCAAGTGATCCTCAGGCCTCAGGGTTTTTTTTTTTTTTGTTTTTTTTTTTTTTTTAATTTAATTTTTATTTTTAGTAGAAACAAAGTCTTGCTCTTGCTCAGGCTGGTCTCAAATTCCAAGAGCTCAAACAATCCACCCTCCTCAGCCTCCCAGAGTGCTGGGATTGCAGGTGTGAGCCACCATATCCAGCCTATGGAAGGTCAACTTCTAATACCATGGACTGAAAAGAGGAAGGAAAATAAAGAGATATATACATTGATACTTTTCTCATAGTATGAGAAAAGGGGTTGAGACTTGAAGAATTAGGGGCAAAAGGGCCTGATCTCAATAAAAAGATCATACGGGCCCTTAAGTCTGCAGAAGACAATGATGAGTCAAGAATTGGCATTAAAGGAGTGACTAAAAAACTTTAGTAAATAATATCTATCATCCCAATTTTAAATTTGTAATTGTCTAAAATCTTCAAGAAGACTGCTATGTACAGACACACAAAAAGAGGAACCAACACTAAGAGGTGGCAAGCAAGTGAGACTGAAAGATCAGCAGAAGCAGAAACTCAAAGCTGGAGGTCACTGTGAGACTGTAGTGGTCCCAGAATTATCAGAAAATATGGAGAAGCATTTGTCCAACACTCCAAGATGTTCCATCCTCCTAAAACTGAAGATGCCTGTAGTTAGCACCTAACCCAATTCATTCATCCAGTTAAAAAACCCAACAGAAATGTAGGCAATAGTATATTATAAGAGGAAGACCAGTAAGTGAGAATTGGAAGAATGGGTTTCAGTGTTCCATCATCTTCCTTCTAATGGTAGTGTACTCTTCAGCAAATTTCCACATTGATAATAGGAATGTAACCATATCTCACCATCAGACCTAGCTAAATCCATACATAAAGTCTGTATAAAACATAGCACCAATACATTACAACTATTGGTACCAATAACTATCTTCAAGTTTGTATTTCCTTATATATAAGATCATACATCTTCTACCATGTCTAAATAGAGTTAAAAGTTATTTAGATAGTCCCCTTCATACTTTTCAGTTTCCAGATCTTTAGACTAATAGCTACACATCAAGAAAGGACTCAGAAAGTTTTTCTAATTAATGCCTGCTTTCTACAAAGGCATTGTAATTATCACTTGAACTATTTCTAAAGGGCTTGGGAAAAGGAGATTCTATATTTATCTTCCGTATCTCATACCAGCACTTATGAGACCTTGACATTGCCAAGTCTTCCTCCATCAAAATCAAATTCTTGGCCATATTTAAGGGCATTCTGAGGGAATGGAGAACATCAGTTTCACTCTTTTGAAATTAGTCTTCAGAACAAAATAACTTCTATTTCCATTTTAATGCTGTTTTCTTCTGTTTTTTAGTTGGAAAATCATGTGACAATCCTAGTTAAGAACAGGGAAATTTTTGTCCGAATTCAATCTGCAATTCTTGTTACCTTCTGAGATAGCTCAGAATCCTACTTTGTTTTTTAGATGTTTGTGTAATTGTCACAGTGATACTTATGAAACTTGTTTTATCCCTGTACAAATTAAATAAAAGCTAAATGAGCTCTCTGAAGTACAACATTTCTTCAGAAATGTAAACACTTCCTGTGGGACTATTAAAAGATTTCCAAGATTTTTTTCTTCATTTTTCAATGCAGCATTGCTTTAGATTATAATGAAAATGAATGAGATAAGATTTCCTTAATACTATCAGCAGAAGGAAGGAAGGAACCAAAACTGCACTCAACACTCCTCTCTGTAAATTTTCTTCACCTTTTCAAGAGTGATAACTAACTCTGTAAGAATTTTACTTCCCCAAGGGAGAGAAGACAACTCTACCTCCTCTGAGCAAGGCACACTGGAGATTCTTCTTGGTAGCATTTCCACCACCCCTGGGATGCATTAATCCATGGAAAGGATGCTTTGGGCTGTACTAAAATGTGTCAGGAAGGTTGACTCTGGCTATCCATGGAGTAAGAGAAAACACATTCCTTGTTGTTCGGATGCAAAGATTTCTTTCTCTTTTATATGATATCAGTAAGGGCTTCCTGCATCTATTCTCCACAGTCAAGGAAGAGAAAGGGGATTACCCAATATGGAAATTCCTGAATGACTCCTTCCTGTCTTGAAATGTACTAATTATCTTTTGAAGAGTGACTAACGTTAGTGCAGAGTCAATCTCTCTAATGATTCCTAGCTGCAAGACATATTTCTTTTATACTACCGCAAATACTTTATACTAATCTTATTTATCATTGATTTATCATTGATCCTTAGAGCGTTTTTGTCAGTGGCTAATATTTCTCTTTGGAAAAAAAAAAAAAAAAAAAAGTAGGGCTTTGAATTCTAGCCATAAAGTAACTCATTATATATCCAAACAGTTTGATTTGTGCAACATCAGTGTTGGTGATAACTAGAAATTCATGTTATTAAAGTGTTATTACTCACTGCTTAAAAGCTTTGTGTCAGTGTTACTTTATAGCAAAACCCTCCTGCCAATAACTGATTTCAAGCAGAAAATTTGTATCTAAAGAGATGTCTCCAAATTCGATTTTATCTAACCCAATTTATTTAGTTTGATTGTAGTCACAGTCAGTAATTGCAAGAGACCTCAAAAATTATTGACATAGAAAATCTACCCTTTTGCCCTAAGTGCTAATTCACCAACTTTGGGGTTGCTATTTTAAAATTATCTTCATTTTTGACCATGATTATTTCATGAGAAAACCTTTTGCAATATGAGAAGTGTCTGCTGTTTTGTTATATTATGAACAATAAAAATCAGTAAATCTAGGTCAAAATGCTGGGATAGTCTTTAGAAGGAGTGTAGTTTGACAATTTTTAAAAAGCGTTTCTAGTCCTTAACTAGAGGATCTTGAAGTTTCTGTGCATAAATTGAATCTATGAAATTCATTGATTCATTTTGGGTTCCCCCAACATGTTCTACAAAGCAAATATCACCCCGATACAAAAAACCAAGAAAGGACCCAACATAAAAGGAAAACTACATACCAATATTATTAATAAATATTGATGCAAAAATATTCAATTAAGACCCTAGCAAATGGAATACAGTTATACATTTAAAAAATTATACATAATGATCTGATAGGCTTTATCTCAGGGATACAAATTTGGTTCAACATACATAAATACATAAATGTTAGTTACCACATAAATAAATGCAAAAATGAAGACCATATGATCTTCTCCATAGATACAGAAAAGGAATTTGAAAAAAATTCAGCATCCTTTTCTGACAACAACACTTAAGAACATAGGCATAGATGGGACATTTCTTAAACTTATAGAAGCCATCTACTACAAACCCACAGTAAATAATCATATTGAATGGAATAAAACTCAAAGTACTTTACAACTGGAACCAGAAAAAGATATCCACTACTGCCAATGCTATTCAATATAATGCTCAAAGTTCTAGCCAATGCAACCAGGCAAAAGAAGGACATCAGAGGTACTTAAATAAGGACAGAAAAGGTTAAACTGTTACTCTTTGTGGATGATCTGATCTTATACTTGGAAAACCCCAGGGTCTCAACCACAAGGCTCCTGGAAGTGATCAAGGAATATAGTAACATCTTAGGATACAAAATCAATGACTATAAATCAGTAGCCTTCATATATGCCATTAACAGCCAACCTGTGCATCAAATCAAAAGTACAACACTCTACACAGTAGTTTCAAAGAAAATGAAATACCTAGGAATATACCTAACAAAGGATGTGAAAGATCTCTATAAAGAGAGCTATGAAACTCTGAGATAGAAATAGCAGAATACATTAGCAAATGGAAGAACATGCCATGCTCATAACTGGGAAGAATCAACATTGTTAAAATGTCTATACTACCCAAAGTGATCTACAGATTTAGTGCAATCCCCATCAAAGCACCAAGGTCATACTTTGAAGAACTTGAAAAAAATAGTACTTCATTTTGTGTAGAACCAGGAAAAAAAATGGCTAATGAAATTTTAAGAAAAAATAAATCTGGAGGCTTCATGTTATCAGACTTCAGGTTATACTTACAAGTCTACAGTTATCAAAAAAGCATGGCACTGGCACAAAAATAGGATATAGATCCATGTAATAGAACACAGAACTTACACAGGAATCCAGCCACATATCACCCTCTGATCTTTCATAAACTTAACAAAAGCATGCATTGTGAGAAAAAAATACCTATTTAATAAATGGTTCTGGGAGAAGTGGTTAGCCACATGTAAAAATCTAAAACTGGAACCACATCTCTCACCACAAACACCCTCACTGGATAAAGAATTAAATTTAAGACACACAAAAATAAATCTCTTAGAAGAAAGTGTGGCACAAACTCTTGACATTATCGGCCAGGGAGAAGAATTTATAAAGAGGACCCCCTTGGCATCATGGCAACACCAAAAATAAATAAATCAGGTATCATCAAAGTAAAAATCCTTTGCACAGCCAAGGGTACAATAACTAAAGCAAACAGAAAACCTTCAGAATGGGAGAAGATATTTTCATGCTAGAAATCTGATAAAGGTCTGATAACTGGATTCCACTGAGAATTCAAATTAATCAACAAGAAAAGGGCAAACAATCCCATTGATAAGAGACTTTTTTTTTTTTATTAAATCATAGCTGCATACATTGATATGATCATGGGGCATCCTACACTAGCTTCACAGACCATTTGACACATTTTCATCACAATAGTTAACATAGCCTTCCTGGCATTTTCCCAGTTACTGTGACAAGACATTTACATTCCACATTTACTAAGTTTCACACATACCCTTGTAAGATGCCCCGC